>JASANP010001163.1:0-258236 GCA_030849625.1 Wallacemonas sp. TrypX
TAGTTTGTGCCACTCAGATCGAGCGATGAGAGCATCAGGCAAGAATCGAAGCACGGCTTCGAAGAAAGTGGCGTGCTACGAGCATCGACCGTCTCGAGCACACGCAGCCCATGAAGGCAGCTCAAGTTGCTCACCCTCGTGCCGCAGATGTGCAGTTCCCTAAGCTCACGACAGTCTGCTAGCGGTGTCAGATCGTGCAGGTTTTGACGCCCGTTCGCATTCAATACCTGCAAGTGGGTAGCGCCTTCCAGAGGACTGGGGTAGGAAATAGCAGTAAATGAAATATCGAGTTCTTTCAGCTCGTGGCTGAGAGACCTGAGCATCTGCAGTTGAGTGAATTCGGTAGACCAGCTGAGATCCCACGCGTCCACACGCCATCCTGCTGTGCTCACCGACGAGCCACAGCATCGGTGGGCGACTACTTTCACGGGCAGCCGATCGACACCAAACGGCGCACGGTACAGCCACCAGTCGCACGCGTCCAAATACCGCTGAGCCTGTCTGGGGTCACTCTGAAGCTGCTCTACCTCGATTCCAGTGATAGTGTTGTCAGTGTTGGCCGTCTTCCGCATCTCCGGTTCCTCGCCGATGACATGCCCCCGTTCACTGGGAAACTGCATTTCGATGAGGAGACGAGTCCAAAATGTGGCAGTCGCCCGCGCATGGCCCGGCCGTTCGTTGAAGCGAAGGATGAGTCACACGGACATGGTGAGTGGTGGGGAAAGTCGATAGTTGCGTTTGAACTAGCTAGGGGAAAAAAGAATTGACACAGTAGTTCCTAAAGAAAATAGAGAAGGGAGTACAGAATTGTCATCTCCCAAAAAAAAAGGGGGGGGATTGAGAGAGGCGTTGAAAAAGGGAGATGGTGAGAGTCACTGTGTGCACGTTTCCCTCGCAGCGGCTCCCGAAGAGGCGTTCCAGAGAGTATAAACACAGAGAGATAGTAATGTAGTGCGAAGCAACGTCAACAACGCGCAAGCTGAAAATCAGCAAATGAGTGAACTTGTGCTTTTTACTTCAAAAGATAAATCCCATGAGGAAACGCTGCGGATGAGCGATTTCTGCAACGAAGGTGTGACACCTTGCGTAAACGAAAAGAAGGAAAGGAAAAAAAGGAGGAAAGCTAGAAAAACAAAAAGAACAAAAATTACGTCATAGCGACTGGGAGCGAGTAGTTTCAGTCACTTCAGTGGTAAAGTCAGCTTTGATATTGGAAACAAAAGGACGGAAACACCGGAGCACAGTCTGCTCCCCCCCCCTGTCCGAGTATTTTTCCTGTTCACATGGTTGTGGCAAGGTCGACCTCCTTCGCAGTTTGCTCTTCTACATTCACGTACTGTGTGCCTCCACTATCTGATCGTTTTCTTTTACACGCGCAGTGTATGTTGTAGAATGGAAAGGCCAGCGTCTTGCTGTTTTGTGCTGAGAGAGTATTTGACGGGCTTTTGCCTGCTGTTTCTTTACTCGATGGTGGTGCCGTCGCGGTGCTTGTTGAAGCCGTAAAACAGGCTGACGCCTTCGGAGGGGATGACGTAACGACACTCGGTCCTGGTCTTCCACAGCGACGTCAGGAGAGGTCGCTTGTCTTCGACGTACGTGTCGCCGAGGATGGACTTGATGTGGTGACGGGTGACCTGAATGGCGTTGTAGAACGGCACCTGGCTGAAGATGTGGTGAACCACGTGGGAGTCGTTGATGTGGTGCAGCCAGCGGTTGAGCAGGTAGCCGTAGTCGCGGTCAACGGCGGCGATGGCGCCGCGGACGAACGTCCACTGCTCGTGGGAGTAGTGAGGGATGCGCACGTCCGAGTGCTGCAGGTAGGTGATGTACAGCAGCCAGAAGTTCACCCACAGATAGGGAGCGACGTACCAGCAAAAGACGTTGAAGGTGCCAAACTTGAAGGCGGAAATGGCGAGGATCGTGAGTGTGGCCAAGATGCCAATGTCCGAGACGACGATGTCGGCCGCGTCCTCTTTGCGGAACAACGGCGAAGACGGCTCGAAGTGGTTGGCGCGACGACCGTAGTCCTGGCTGGCCACGTTGGCGATCAGGTACGCGGGCCAGCCAAACAGGAACATTTTCAGCAGACTGCACATCATGGCAAGCGGCGTTTCCTCGACGAGGGCAATCACCTTGTTCTCCTTGCGCGGGACAAAGACGGTGTCCTTGGTGAGGTGGTTGGTGTGCTTGTGGTGGTTGCCGTGGGTGATGCGCCAGCTGTGGTAGGGAACGAGGACAGCGGAGTGCAGCACGAGGCCGACAAGGTCGTTGACAGCGCGGTACGGGCTGAAGGCCTGGTGTCCGCACTCGTGAGCCATGACCCACAATGCTGTGCCGTTGAGGCCCTGCACGAACCAGAAAACGTTCCACACGGCGAACTTGACCAGCATGGCCGCGGCGAGAACAGGAAAGGCAGAGCCAGATACCGCCTCGTTCATGACCGTCAGAGCCGGCATCACGAGCTTGTACATGGCCGCATATGTGGCGGCGACTTGAATGAGGTCACGGACCACGTACAGGGAGCTGCGCACCAAGGAGCGTTCAAAGTACTTGGCGGGAATCTGGTCCTGGATCTGCTTCACAGTGAGGTCGGAGGAAGGGACGAAGACGTCCACATCCTTGTGATAGCCGCCTTTGAGATGCGATTTCATAGCAGCGAGTGGGGGTGACGGGGAGGGTGGGGCAGAGAGAGCTAGAGAGGGGGTGAGTCAGGTGTGGTGACTAGAACAAGTGTACAACACAAGGTCAGTCACGCGTGTGTGAGCACTAAGCGTCAGGATACTGGTAGAAAGCGGGAGAAGAAAACAAAGCGGAAGATGGGTGAAAAGGTTGACGGGCCAGCGTGGCGGATTTCGCTCTTGTTTCTGTTGTCCCACATGGAGTCACAGCGCACCCGTGTGTGCACGTGTCAGCGGGGGGAGGAAAGGTCATATTGTTGTTTTTTATTTTCAACCAGACGAAACGACACCAAACAACCACACTCAGACGCAATCGGCACGTGAAAAGCACTCATTTTGAGAGTGATTTTTCCTTCTTCTGCTGTTTCCTGGACGACACTGTGGTGGGGTCGAACAGACCTCTCTGCAGAAGGTTGAGGAGACTACCGTTTTTCCCGGACTTCCAGGCACCCCGAAGGCGGTCATCCGTGAACCGCTGTAGCACCTCTGCGTTTAGCAACGACAGTGACTGCGCAGTTTGCAGGATCGGGGAGAAGAGCGTGTACACACCCTTGGCAAAATGAACCAGTGGGATGTACAGCCAGTTAGCGACCAACATGAGGGAGCTGTACTGCATGCCGTCGGCGTCCACCGTCCTGCGCTGAGAGGATTCACCGGCGAAGAGTCGCAGCTGCTCAGTGTGGTCGGCGACGATACCGTGCTCCCGCTCCAAGCTAATGACGACAAATTCCAGCTGCTGCTGGGCGTACGCCAGCTCTGTTTGGTTCTTGAGAAAGTGCTCTTCAAGCCGACTGAGATGCTGCCGCGTCTCATCGGCTTCATGCTGCAGTATGAGCTGGTCATCCTCCAGCGTGCGACACCGCTTCCTCAGAAAGAGGCACGTCTCTTGCAGTTCACGAACGTACGGCAGTAACTGCCCAGTGGACGTGACACCACTCACGTCCCCGTTAGACATCCCTAAAATCTGGTGGAACGCGGGTAGAGGGGAGGTAGGAAGAAAAGGTCTGTGTCGTAGCGGCATGTGCGGCAAGGTTGGTAGGAAGTTGTGCGGTTGAACTATTTCTGTTCGTGGGAAGCAGAAATTTAGCTTCAAGCAACACACACACACACACATGTACACGTTGCAGTGGGGACGCTTAGCACGGTGAAACCAGTCAATGCTGAAGGGGGTGTTCTGGTTGGAATCTCTTGCACACACGCGCCAATAAAAGCGAAAACGAAAACGGGTTGTGCGGCGACCGATCACTCGTCGTCCAGCAGCATGGCGGATGTTCTGAACTGCGGTGGTGCCGCCGGTGAGACACGCTTTGCACTTTCATCAGATTTTGATGCCAGCTGAAGCGTATGAGGCGATTGCAACGTTCCCCCAATGTTCTCCCAGTCGTCAACGTCCATTGAGGCGGTAGTAGACGGAGCTGCCGACCGTCCTGCAGTGAGCGTGACCATTTTGGGGTCGTAGAGCGTCGATTTGACGTGGGTGGCGCGACGGGACGCGTTTTCCAGGAACTGACGGTCATCGGCGGAGAGACGTTGGTAGTAGCGGTCACGCTCTGTGAGAAGACCGCGCGCGAACAGCGTGTTTTGCTTTTGGATCTGACTGCTCACGTAGTCCTCCTCCTCGTCTTCATCGTCATCGTCTTCAGTCACAACGACACTGGAATCAGACGACTTGGATGAGACGCAGGACGACGACGAGGAAGAAGACGAGTCATCTTCCTGAAACGCTGCCGAGCGCGGACGTTTCTTGCCGGCGGACGGGCGGCGCCTTACTGTCACTTCCGGCACCTCCTCGTCACTCTGCTCGTCCGCTGAAGACGGTGAAAAGTGTGGATAGTTGTGGTCGTCGTCCGTGTCGCTGTCATCGCAAATAAAGTCGTCCACGTCGTCATCTTGCGCGTCAGGGTTCAGCTCGACGGCGATCTCCTCACCGGGAAACGCGGAGCACTCGTACGTGTGAGCGTCACCCTGACACGCCTCCACAGACTCAACAAGGCGATTGTAACGCAGGCGGTTGTAGCCTGCGCTGTAGAGCCAGTAGCGCTGCTGCGTGAGCGCGGGTTTTGGTTTGGCGTCGCCGTGCGTTTCGAGTCGCGCCTCGTAGCGCTGTGTCTGCCACTGGTTGAAGTGGCTGTAAAAGTTGCACAGACGTGCGCGCACTGTGTAGTCCTCCGCACTGACGCCGGTGACTTCGTGGTGAAGTTTCATGTGTTTCTTCCACGGCACGGCGTAGCGGAAAGCAATGTGCACGAGAGGAGAATCCGACAGTGAGGAGCGCACACTGTCGGTATCGCGGTCCTCGTCGGCGGTGACGGCCACCGCGGGTTGCGCCATGTGCGACAGGACATCAAGGGGGTCGAGAACAGCAATGGCGTCTTCTTCGCCGTCACGTTCAAGATACTGGATCCGGCGCCCGTGCTGTTCCTCGTCAGGGAGGAAGCGAGTTTGCACGTAGTGTTCGTAGCAAATAGAGCACACGTAGAGTTCAGCTGGGTTAAGCAGGTAAAATTCATCCACGATCTGGTCGAAGTAGACGTGTCGATGGTGAACGGCGAGGCCGCCAGCGCTGTGATCGTCGTCACCAACCTGTGTGGCAGGTAAGAAACGATCGTGTGCCTCAAAGTGAAATGTTTTTCCCTCCAGCTTCTCGATGCGTCTCTGCATGGCCACCTCCATCGGTTCGCGAAAGTGGGGAGGCTGCATGAACGTCCCCTTGTCCATCGCAATGCGAATCAAGGTGCTTGTGTTGTAAAACAACTTCAGCGTCTTGTCTGGACTGAGAACCTCCACATACTTCCCTGCGACAAGTGGCTCCGCGGTCACCGCATCGATGCGCTCCTCACACACTTGCTCCAAGTCAAGTTCGCCAGTGCGCGCGTTCCGCCGGCGCGGCAAACGCTTCGACCCAACCGCCATGGCGTCGATTGTGCAGCAGCAGGGGAAAAACGGCGAGACACGCCTACAGAGATGCAAAGAGCAATGAGCACGTGTGACGGTCTTTAAAAACAAGGAAAACAAAAGGATTCGCTGTTGGCGTGTGTGTGTGTGTGTGTGACGTCAGTAGGGCGGAGGCTGAGACAACGTATGGGGAGATGTTGAAAGATCGTACGGGCAAGTGAGAACGAATGATGCAAGCTCTCCCCCCTCCGCGCACACACATTCCTTTTGTGCCTGAAATGGCAAATACTAGTAAAAGCGCGCGTCATTGTCACTAACGAAGGCCGCGCGTTTGTCCAGGAGGTTGGTGATTTGTTTTGTACGTCAACATGTCAAGAGACGATGAGTGCTTTTGTAGTTAATGCCGTTAAATGCGGTCAGGACGCTTTGTGTTCGCTGCAAGTGACACTACTGCCCAAGCGCCTTCATCTGTGCCATCAGTTCCTCGATACTCTTGTCATCCGTGTTTGCAAACTGTTCCGTGTCTGGCGCGCTGCCAGCGTTGTCACGACCTGCCGCAGAATCATTGTCGGCAAATGCGTATTCGAGCCCCTCCGACGCATGGCCGTTGTGCACAGCGAGATCGGTCTGGCCTTGTGATTCAACCGTGATGCCCCACTCTTCCGCTGTTGCTCTGGCTTTGGCTTGCGCGGCTTCCTTTTCTCGCGCTTGACGCTCTTCACGCGCTTTTCGTGCCGCGTAGAGAGGGTGAGCAGCCTCCCCACGTGCTGCCACCGCTTGCTGGTATTCCTTCTGCCGCTGAACGCACAAGGCGTTGCGACACTCGACGTTGGCACGAATCTCTACGATCGGGAAGTGGTCGCGCATGGCGTCGTAGCCAATATACTCGCTGACGGTGCCAAAGTGCAGGAGAAACTTGAGTGTGTTCTGGGCCAAGAAACCCGCCACGATGCCCATAGTGGTCGGCAAGGAGGCCGCGCAGACACCTTCACGTTTTGCCTCTGGCAGACCTGTGGCGACAACCAGGGGTGGGCAGCACTCGTAGCAAGCCGTCACACCAGGCAGGAGCAGCTGAATGTGACCGCTCACCGCGTTTTCGGCCACACCGCTTTCCATCCACGGCAGCGAGAACGTCAGGCACGCCGCGTTCACCGTGAGACGAGCCTGAAAGTTATCCACGCAGCACAAGACCAAGTCGATCGGTGTGTTCTTCGCCACCCCGCCGCCCGTGAGGGAGCCGGTGAAGGTGTCCCACATGTCGGCCGCGGCGATGTTGTACGAGTGCGGCACAATGGTGACGTCCGGGTTGATGCTCTCCAGCGTCAGTTTCGCCGCCTCCACCTTGAACAGTCCCTGCTGCTCAGGCCGGTAGAAGAGGCGATTCATGTTGGCCAGCTCCACCTTATCGTAGTCGTACAAGTGAACCTTTCCGATGCCACAACGGACAAGCATTTCTGCCACCACAGAGCCAACGCCGCCCGCACCAATGACCGCCACTGCCTTGTCGCGGATGGCTTCATAGTTGTCCACCACTCCCATCCGCTGAAGCGCCATCAGCCGGCTGTACGGGTTATCATCGCGCACAGTGGCATCCATGCCCTGCTTCGCAGGCACCTTCGCTATGGATGAGGACGTCATGCTGTATTGATACACGTGTGTGTGTCTCTGTGTGTGTGTGTGATTGCAAACACTATCGTTGATAAAAAAGGGGGAAGACGTGGCGCTCTTCGTGAAGTAAACTTTAAAATCAGAGCGGCGCACAAAAAAACTGTCGTTTGTGCAGTGATGTGATGAAAACATAAGGAATGGGAAGCGAGTGAAAGGGCAGATGAAAGAAATGAGGCTCGACGCGTGAAACCAACGGAGGAAGCCGCTGGGCAACGAGGCAAGCCCACACCGCGCTCGCATAGTTTGCTCATGACGAAAAAAGAAGTGCACCTTGCCGGACTGTAACAACAACACAGAATACAAAGAGAAGAGCGTAACGAATCCAAGTTTTTTTTTCCACTTCCTAGCACGAACCAGAAAGAGCGGCGTGAGCCACAGCAGCTTGCCACTCGCAGTGCATTGCCCACTCGTCCGTGCACAGGTACCACGGAGGAGAAGACCGAGACGTCACTTCTCAACGACCTAGGCGAATATCTCGGGAGCCATAGCTAGCCAGCGCTGCGCTGAGATCGTCACTGGTCACCTCGGGCCACGACTTGCTAAGGAAAAAGAGCTCAGAGTACGCACTCTCAAAGGAAAGAAAGTTGCTGAGGCGCTGCTCGCCGCTGGTTCGCATAATCAGCTGCGGTTCGCACGGAATGCTGTGACTAAACACGTCCGCATCGGCTGCCTCATACTCGTCCTGCGTCAAACTGCGGAGCATCTCGTGCTGTAGCTCGTCGGTCGTCACGGGACGGGCCACGTCCCCGCAAAGCCACCGCCGACGCATCACCCGCGTGGATGCCAGTGCCACCTCAGTTTGTCCACTGTAACTCACACAGATGTTCACAGTGATGCGCCGTTGTGGCAGGAGACGCGTTTCGCATTCAATTGCCTTCATGAGGGACAGTATGCGCGGCGGGATGAGTTCCGGCTTTGTGCACACGAAGCGAATGAACATGCCGTCCTGACGCGCCGCCGCACGCACGCGCTGGAAGAAGAAGAAAAAGAGCGCCATCAACACATTTACTTCGCGTTCTGGGCGCCGCCAGTTGTCCGTCGAAAAGGCGTACACGCTCAACATGGGAATGCCAGCGTCCATGGCGTAGTGTATGAACTCGAGCAGTTTCTTGCCGCCACAACGGTGACCATCCAGGGGAGTGCCTCGAATAAGGCTACAAAACAGTTGAAGCCGAGTGGCAGTGTCGCCGGCGTTTGCTCCCTCCCCGGCGTCCGTGGGAAAGGAACCTGCGTCGTCCCTGTCGTCACCATACACAACCGCACCACAAAGCCTGGACAGCTCGTTCTGCCTCTCAGGGGACGGCGAGGGAGTCGCTGCTGCTGTTCCACAGTGTTTCCGTCCGTACCGGCGGTTGCCGTCCATAATCACCGCCAGATGTGATACACCCATGTTGCCCGTGCGAAGCGGTGGTGCCTTGTGGGGGCAATGCTCTGCGCCGCATTCTCCCTCGACCGACCAAGCACGACGTGACCGCAAGAGTGACAGCACCGCAGCGAGGAGAATCGCCATGAGACACAATACACACACCGATGCAAACAGCTGGCAGCCGTCTGTCAACACGACAATGCCACCAACAGACGAGTTGCGGCTCCCATCATCCTGGGCAAATAGGTGCTGTGTCTCGCGTGTGTGGAACGTCATTAGTGCCGCACAGCCCACCACAGCTACAAAAAGGAATAAACAAAAGAACGACGCACAAACGAGAGTGCGGCGGCCACTGACGGTGCTGCCTGAACAGCAACGACAAACAAGAAAGAACGCAGTGCGCGCCCCTTCAAGGAGAGAAAAGTGAGCACGCACAAACATGGCGAGGGCAAGAACAATGGAGAGAGAGAGGAGGCGGTGTGAACAGGTAATCGCACTTCTGAGCGGTTTCTCTCGCCGAGCACAGGAGGGGTAGAAACAGGTGCTGGCAACCGCACGGGCGCCTGTTAACGACGTATCATTGCTCTCCGCAAAAGCCTGAGACGAGCAGCGGAGGGCACAACGAGCAAAGCGGTACGACAGACAACTTGTGTGCGTTGGCTGCGCGCACGGACCAAGGAAATAATGAACTAGACAACACGTACAACGAACGTCACTTAGGAGCAACCAGAGCAAAGCATTACACAGTCGATACTGGACGCGGCAATACAGTCGAAGAACAAGAAAAGCATTTGTGTTAACGAAACAATCCACGCGCCACGAGTTCAAAACCTCAACACGGCAAACTGGGGGGGAGGGGTGAGTACAACACGCGTGATGCTGTTGCCGTTGTCTTACATCACCTGACAACCGGAGCAATTCGCCTCAAGGCAACCTGTCTCCGTCGGACCCTGCGCGCCAGGCTCGTCTATCACAGGACTGACAACTGCGTTGCTCGCTTGGTGCTCTGTGACGGGTTCGTCGAGGGGTGAAGAAGATGAGTGCGCCACAACTTCACGCGCAAACTCGTTCAGGACCTCGACACCGCTGCCCTCTCGGGGCATGGGAGAATCGACGTCTTTAGGCTGGGGTGGAGCGGCGGCAGACGCTGTCTCTATTTGTGGCGAGATGGGTGCTGACTCTGCCACCATCGGCAGTGCAGGCGCGGTGGACTCAGCGCCCACTGCCTCCACCTGTGGCTCAGGTGTAGGGGTGCGTGAGCTCGCACCGCTTTGTGTCGCACGCTTCTTCTTGCCCATGTCGGCAGTGATAATTGGCGTCCTCAAGGGCGAACAGTTGCAAATGCAGGAAGGCACTTGGCGCTGTATACGAGGCGCGCACAGAGGGTTCACGTAAAGGGAGAAAGGGTGGGGGGAGGGGGGACGGGGCGATTGTGCGGTGACAGGTACCACGCACGAGCGTGCGGGCACATGCTGGTATGGTTGCGGATTCACTGACCAGGCAAAAAAAGGGAAGATGAGCGCCGTCTGTCACGGGGCTAGCATGCCGTACAGGCACTCGCTGTCGGCACGTCACGACTCAAAGTACGGTTGAGCATTTCTGAAACGAGGAAGGGGAAAACGGGGTCACAATAGAAAACAAACAAACAAAAGAGGCCCAGAAGAGGTTCACAAAGAACCTCACTGCAGAAGTCGCATCCATCCTTGCGCGACACGCGTCACCACCTCGGTCGGAATGACACCTGTGAGCACTAACAAGACGACGTTGCCCACCACAAGCCAGCAAAGAGCCCAATCCGCACGCGCACTCTTCTCACGACGGCGAATATACATGTCAAGGCTGTTATCATCCACGTCCTTGGTGGAGCTTGGCGCGACCGCGGGCGGACATGCGGACACGCGGAACCAGTTTCGCTCAACGTAGCAATAATAGAGAAGAGCCACCAGAAGTGCGTTGGCGCCGACATACCCAACGAGTGCGTCTTTGGGGGCCGCGGAGAGCTTTACGGGTATCTCATACACGTGCGGCGACCACTGTACCAGTAGAAGGTTGCTCAGTATCATTGTCAGGATGTTGAGCCAGTCAGAGGGGTCGCGCAACAGAATCACCCAAAATAGGTTCAGCCCGCAAAACAGTCCCACGAGCGTCCAGTCCACGACACGCTCGGAGAGAGGGAAACTGATGAACAACAGCGTGACGAAGATACACGAGAGGTAGCGAACCGGTCCTTTCGGCTTCTCCTCGTCCCGCTGACCGCGGACATCCGCGAGGTACTCGTGTTGAAGCTGCTGGCGGCGGCGCTGGTCCTCTTGTCGCTTTCGCGTGCCTTCCTTGATGCGTGCCGCGATTTCCGACTTGGTGGGCATTAGTGGGTTTGTGCGCGGTGAAGAAGCTAACGAACAGAATGGATGACACAGGTAGTCGGGTGCAAAAGCAAGAAAGAAGAAGGAGGTAAAAGTGAATTTGACAGGGTGCCACTGCACGGGTGCCTTATCCAGTAAACACCTGAGGGCGCCACAAGATGATCTGAAGCGACTGCCCTCACGTGGGGCGTGAACGGTACATCACGTGGTTCGTCGTTAAGCTTTGCACAACGGTGATGTGCGTGTACCACACCACAACAGTGAGCGAGGCACGGCTGCGTGTGTGTGTGTATCATGCGCCTGTTTCTACAGAGAAAAAGAGCACACAGTGCCGACACCAAGCCACCACAACAAAGCCAAAATCACGCAGTCACGACGGCACCATCTGCGCAAGCTGGCGGAATGCCGCCTCGCGCACAGACTGAGGGAGATGGGCCCGAACCAGAGGAACCAGCTCCGCGACAACGCTGCTGTGATCCATTGGTTCGTTGTGAGCAGCACGGCGTGCGACGATTTCCACGACAGCTTGCTCCACAAACAAAGACCATCCGGCACCGTCCTCGCTTGATTCCAGAGTCTGGGTCATCTCATGCGTGACGCGTGCCTTGTCGGCATTTGTCAAGTCCTCGTAGAAGCACGCGCCTTGCTCCATCGAAGAGGGAGAATGTGGGAGACACGATGATGGTAGTGGTGATGGCCACCCTCCGTCACAGAAGGCAGATAATGCACGGGGGCTGTTACTGACGACAGGGCTTAGAGAGAATGACAGTACGAGGTGGGAGATCAGCGAGAATGATGCAAGTACGGCAATTTGCGGTGTGCGCCACACGGAAGGGAAAAGGGTAAACAGAACCTGGGAACGGTCACAGGCTCAATTCAACATCACCGGAGTGGGGTACCACTAAAAATTGGTGGGAGGGCTCACACTGTGTTGAGGTGCTCACGCACCCATAACACTCAGATGCCACGTCGCGATTTTCGTTCGGGACGTGATGCCATACGTGTGTGCAAAGGCATTTTCACTCGCTGACACAACGCGCATTAACAAGTGTTCTGCGCGCATCCTCAGAGTTGATTTTTTTTTTTTGGAAGCTAGCAGCCGAGTGGCTGTTCGCGGTGTTTCAAGTGTTAACATTGTCTCTGCTCTCTCCACGCGCGCACGCTGACTCAGCCTTTTTTTTTTTTTGATGTACGAACCATTCCAAAGAAAAGAGTGTTTGGGACGGTTCGACGGGCACTCGCACACGGCCAGGTTGGGTTGCACGGGCTAATGCACACGCGCCAACGATGCTACAACTACGACAGCAAGAAAGAGTTAGGGTGACGTGTGGCAAACGCCGCCCCCGACGAGACTTGCATAATAGCGTCCTTGGCGATGGTCGACACGAGAGGCGCCGTGTTCAGAAACTTCATGCCCAGTGCAGTCAGACCTGGTGTGCCCTGTGCCAGCTGCTTAATGATTTCCATCGTAGAGATCATCGGTGCCGTGTGCGCTAGCATCTCCGCTGCGAATGCCTGGCCGACAGCTACGGAGCTACCAATGTCCTGGCCGCTTCTCAAGGCCGTCTCCAGAATATCCGTCAACGCACATACGTCGTAAAGACCAAGGTTGAGACCTTGGCCGGCGAACGGGTGAATGCCGTGAGCCGCATCGCCAATGAGCAGCGCGCGGGGCGCGTACGGCGTCGTGGCAACGTTGAGCTTGAGCGGGAAGAACCCCTGCGCGCGCTTGTGCTGGCCGTTCACATCTCCTTCCGGCACCTCCAGAATCTTGGGAATGTCGTTCGGCGCAAAGCTGTGCAGCCTCTTGTTCAATTCCGCCACCAACTCCTCCTGCGACATGGCCATCATTTGTTTGGCGTGCGACGGTGTAGTGCTAAAGACGATGTTGGCGCTGTCGTCCGATAGCGGCAAGTATGCGATGATCTTGCCGTCACGGTAAAAATTCTGGAAGCAGCACACGTTTCCGTCCGCCTGCTTGTTGACACGGACGTCACAGACGAAGCCGACCTGTGCATAGTCGTGCTGGATGGACGGCGTGGAAAGGGTATCGCGCAGGGGGCTCCCTCGACCTTCGCAGCCCAACAACAAACCAAAGGCCACGTCAGACTTTTGCTCCCCCTGCACAAGCTTAGCTGTGCCCCACGGGCCGTCCACAACGCTCCTCGGTGGCAGCTTGATGTCCTCCACCTTGGACTCGAAGAGCAAGGCATCCTTCGACGCCTGTCGCTTTGCGTGGTCCTCGACTGTTTCCACCATGGCCGCGTTGAGCTCGCTGTTGAGGCACATGAATCCCACTGGCTTGCGGAGATCCGTGAACTCCAGCAGCGGCTCCGACGTGGCGTGGCCACCGAGAAGGCGGTTCATGAAAATCGAGGTTGACCGTTCACCTTCACCAAGGAAAGGGCTGTTTACCTGCTCGTGGCGAACGGCAATACGGTAGTATCCGTGCTTCGTTGTCAGGCGCGACCAGCCGCCAAGGTTGTCAAGAATG
The DNA here is from genome assembly GCA_030849625.1 of Wallacemonas sp. TrypX. Taxonomy (NCBI): domain Eukaryota; phylum Euglenozoa; class Kinetoplastea; order Trypanosomatida; family Trypanosomatidae; genus Wallacemonas; species Wallacemonas sp. TrypX. The sequence goes on from JASANP010001163.1 coordinate 13,465, forward strand.
CGACTGTTCACCGGAGTGAGACTCACAGTGCGTAAGCGGTGCATCATGTTCGTCGGGTCGTACGTGGGGCGCTTGCCCAAATCCACCATCGCCAAACGATCCAATTGTGCCGCGAAACTAGACGAGCCACTCGTGGCACCATCCACCGCGTTGTCCGCGACGCGCTCTCGCAGCTGCTGCAAGGCCGCCATCGTCGCCGACCCCACGAGCCCCCCACCGGAGACGACGACGTCGTACGGTCTCACAGCTGCGGTGCGCGCAAGACCACTGCAACGCATCATTTACACGCGAAGGAAAGAGAACGAAAAGGAACGAGAAACTGTGTGTGGCGAGAAAAGCTTCGCTAGTAGAGCAGGAATAGCTCGTTCGTGATTTGCGCGATGCAATAGGGAGCGTCACAAAACGATAACGGTGTGATAACGGGCACAGATAAAGTTTGGCGCACTGGAGTGCCAGACAACGCCAGCACGGTGAACAGAGAGAAGGAGCAACGGTGGAGGTGGGGGGAGTCGGACGTAAGCTGCTGCTGACAAAGCCAGCTTGAGAACGAAGGAGAGGCGGTTGGGGGGGGGGGGGGGTGAGTTCAGACACAACGGAAAGCATAACACTTTTTTTGTGAACCTCGATAGTGGGAGCTGTTGACAAGGCAGCGAGAAACCCATCACGTAGCGACGGTAAGCGGTTACGGTTCAGGTGGAATGACCACCCAGACACACACACACATACACATACCGGGAACAAGAACAACTCTTGTGTTGCATGTAAGTAGCACGGCGACGAGACGCAACGTCTCGCTCGGCTAGTCACGAACAGGTACGTAAAGGTACGGCTCCATCGGTGGCCCGGCAAAGTGCAGTCTCGGTACCAGTTTAGTGACTGTTTTCTCGGCGAGAGTGTGGATGCCTTGAGTGTGCCCGCCGATGTCGACAGGAGTGTAGTACGTGCACGGCCACTGATCTGGTGGTGTGTAGTACGGCGGGGCTATGATGTCCACAAAGAGGGCAGGCATGGTGGGGTGCCGGTTGCTGATTTCGTGAAGAACGCCACCGCCTCCTGCTGGGTCAAAGCACGTGACGGTGTCTGCTATCACAGGCGTCGGCGAGCCGGCAACTGGTCCGTTGAACACAATGGTCGCGACGCCACCGTTGCGAGACCGCTCGCGGGCAGCGGAGACAGCGTCCGCAGGTGGGGTTGGTGCCACTACACTCGCCCCGTCCTTCGCTGATTCCACCCAGTCAAATGCTGTAATGTGCAGCTCTCCGTACATCACGCGCTGCCACACGTGCATGCAGGGGTGGTCGTGCAGCGGGAGAGTGTGTCCGGGAGGGACAACAAACCAACACAGCGTGCTGTCCGCATCTTCGTACAGCGTGCTGCAGGAAATACGGTCTGATGCGACACTACCCGCCAACGGACCACTCGAGGCATTGAAGTGGGCCAAGGATGCTCCAAGCGCGAACACCTGGTCCTGAATGTCAAAGTGTCGATGATTTCTACGTTTTTCGACGGCTTCCCCGCTCACGTATAGGCCAAAATCCTCTAGGCGCAACGCAGCCAGAAGCGGCGAGAAGCGCGCGGCGGAGCCACGATCCCCGCTGCCGAATGTCCGCAGACAAGACACGACCGATTTCATCCTTGTCGAGCGCAGCTCCGGACGGTCCAACTGCCAGAAGCAATTTAGAAAAAAAGGCCGAAGCAGGAAGACAACCACACGCGCGTGCGGAACAGCGGAAGTGCAGAAGGTCGTGCAAAGCAAGGAAAGAGAAATCGAGGGCGGAGTGGCGCAATGGGTGGGAAGTGGGTGGAAACAGTAAGGGAAGCATGGTGACTGGTGCCACAGCAATCATTTAGAATACTTCGGACAGAAACGAGAGGGCCGCATCCACGTATGGCCACCGTGTAACTATAAGAACCCACCAAAGAGCATCGCAGAGCTGTGTACCGGTCCGGAGGGAAAACAGTTCGTGTGCGTCGTGGTTAGTGGTACAAGAAAGAAGCGTAAAAGGATAAAGCGCGAAAAGCAAAACAAAGAAACAATAAAAAAGCAAAGCGTCGCAGGTCACCTGCATTTCTGGTTCAGACGCGCAGCCGAGTGTTTGGCTGCCAAAACGTGTGGACCTGTGTGCCGGTGCTTGTTGAGTCAACCAGTTGGATCCGGTGTGTAGGTACATTCTCTGTATCAAAGTGGAAGTGATGAAGAGAGCCACAAAAAAGGAAAAGAAAAGACAGTCAAGAGATTACAAAAGAGGGGCAGCAGACGCACTGTTTACTCAAGAAAAAAGCGGCGTGTCGGCGACGGAAAAGCAGACCGCTTCAGGTTGGTGTTGTCTGTCTGTCCACCACGGCCTGAGACGTACTTCTCCTCGAGTCGGCTTCGCTGCTGCTCCTCTCGCGTCTCGAGGTGGCTTCGGGCCATCAGCTCAGAGGCCATCAAGTGGTCCTGCTCGTTGATCTCACGGTGCACGCCGACGACGATGGGGAGAATGCGACCAACCTCACTAAAGCCCACCGTCGAGCGGCGGCGTGGTGCGGACGCTGTGAGATTCTTCGGGCTGAACCCGCCTTCGATTAGGACAGAAGACAGCCACCGGCCTGAGGCCGCCAAGTTCGACGACGGTAGGTCCGGCCGATCTGCTTTCCCGGAGGGACTCGCGCACTGGATGGGGCTACGCACGGGCGCGGCTGCGCTTCGTGAGGGAGTGGTCGCCGCTGGTAGCTCCGTGTGAGATGTGGTCGTGTGTGCAGCAGCCGGGAGTGCTTGAAGCTGGGGCCAGCTGATGTTGTTGTGACTGTTGCGAACTAAGCGAGGCTCAGACGCGGCGCTGTACGGCGAAGGAGGCAAGGAACTCCTCAACGAGGTCATCAGTCCCACAGATAGCGAAGCAGGTGGCGTGCGTAGCGCCGCAGCATTCGAGGTCAGTGGTCGTGGGTTGCCCCACGAGGCGCGGGCAGCCGGGGAGCTTGCCCACGATGATGCCACGCTGCGTGCGGGTGACGGCGTCGACACGGCTTCGTGAAACGGCGCCAGCGGTCTACGACGCAGTGGTATGTACAGAGCGTTGTGCAGAAGGTCCCGGGCACGCCGCTCGTTTTCCTCAAAGTGGAGGCGAAATCGCTCTTCTTCACGTTCTACAAGCGACAACAAGCACCGCGGGCGTCCTGCAGTCGTCTCCGACGTTGTTAAGCGAACTGAAGCGGCGGACAAGGGCCGAATTGCCGACTCCACTCGGGAGTGTGGTGGGTGTGCAGCTCGACGGGCCGATCGCACGCGAGAACCAGCGGTCTTCGCTCTTTTCTTCTTGTTTGTATTCATTCTGCCAGCCGCAGAATGAACCTCGCTGCTGGTGACTGGTACCGTCGCCACGGACGACGGTGCGTGCGAGCCACTGTCCAACACAGACGAGGGCGGTGCGGCAAGGCTTGCCGTGTCGTGCAAGTCACTGACTGACCGCTTGGGTGGCGTGTGGGCATCACTCTGGCACGCCGCATCAGCCACCTCGACCGAATGTGTGAGCCACTGAAGCCGCCTGTAGACAGATGGCCGAGGCGGATCGTCAAGGGCATCGACGTCTAGCGGAGCCAATCTTGTGTGGCCTTGTGAATGCGGTGGTGGAGGCGGGACCGGCGGTGTAGGGTCAAGGACGCCAATAGGCAGGCTGGAGGGATTAGCCAGCCACGGGGGTCGCACAGCGCGCAGCTGATCGGCGAAGCGGAGGTGACCAAAGTCCCCCTCCGTCATTTCCGGAGTCGGTGGCATGGTGAATAGCACCGTGACAGCTGGGGCCACGGAGAGGCAGCGACGCCACATTGTCTCCCACGGTGCTAGCCACCCGCTAACGAGAGGTGAGCTGCTCTCGAGAGTGCCAAGGAGAGCACTGCGGACCACGTAATCTGTGTGCGCGTGGAAGAGCTCGGTCGAGCGGTCGAGTTGTCGTGACGTCATCGCCGGTGGTGCAGTGAGATCAACAAAAAGGGCCTTCGCCGGTATTGTGCGGCTGTCTAGAGACTCCAGTTCCAGTTGGAACACCACGTGAGTCGGTGACTGTGACATTGTGGCGGCTGATGCACCGCCTGTCTTACTGCCCCGTGCCAAGGCCGTTGTCAGCACAACGTGAAACTGATCCATGCTTTCGACTGCGTGTCGAGTCGCGTCGTTAACAGTGGCCACGGTCGTATTAGCCTCAGACTCATTCAACAGGTCAAGCCACCCGGCAGGGCTGAAGCTCACTGCGGAGAAGAAGAGACGACGTGGCTCGTTGAAGCCACGTTCTTTGAGGATATCGTGTGCGCAGCGATGCAGCACGCCGTACTCGAAGGAGCGAGGCACTGGCACGCCGTGCCCACTCATCAACGCTGACGCATCTAGAGAGCTCGTACTATGCACTAGTGACGGCAACACGTGCTCTGTGGCGTGGCCGTTGTGTGGTGTCAGTGGCTCCGCGGAGTGGTTTTCAGCTCCGCTGAGCTGCGCCGGCCCGACGACCGGGCCCAGAAGAAGGTGGCTTTTCCCACTGCCAGCGGTGCCTTGGGTGACTACCAACACATTCTGGTTGTGACAGAGTCGCTGCACTAGCTGAGCGTGGTCGCAGATGCCGTTGACGCACTCTTCTTGACTGGCAATGGTCGCCTGGCGCGACACCCCACGGCTCGACCACCACCCACAGTCGAAGAGGAGTGCATTGAAGCGCGCAGACTCCCGTGTGGAATCGCCCGCCCCTAACGCACGCGACGGCCCGCGCGGTGGCCGCACCCGCAGGTACATTTTTTCTCTCTCACGCTACGCAAGGGCGGCGACGAGATTGAGTACGATGAGCTACAAGTGAAACAGACCGGCATGTGTGTGTGTGGGTGTGGGTGGGTGTGTCAACAGTGGTGAAGAGAAGAAGTGGTAAACGAGGGAGATGTAGACGTTGTGGAAAGTGGATGCGTGTGCAATCTGTGGAGCGATGAGCATGGAGGGGGGGGGGAGGGTCGTGAAGGGTCGACCTATTCAACGGTGGTGGCTTTCCCAGCCAGTGGGCACGGGGCACGGGATGTGTCTGTACGAGTGAGTAAATGAGTGACTGAGCGGTCAAATGACGCCATCGTATGCATATTTGCGCGGTTTTGTTCGGGGGACACTTGGTTTTCGGATGTGTGGAAACCAGTGGTTAAACAAAAGAAGGAGAGTACAAGAGAAAATGGGATGGCGGCCATGTCGTTGTGCGGCTGAGTTAGTCATTTACATATCATCATTGCGCTGGCGAGCTGCCTACGCACGTAGTTCAACGGCTAGACCAGGTCCGGCATGTGCTCCGCGAGCATGTGAACAGACAGCCGCTCAGCAGTAAGAGAAGACCTCTTTGCGTCTAGTAACGTGAAATCTGGTGCATTGCGCTGCGCGGCGTGTCCAAGTCGTTGAATTATATCAGCAGCGTGAGCCGCCTGCTGCGGCGCTGAGCTGTCGTCGCCGTCGTCCCGCAGTCGAAACTCGACCACACGTTGGTCAGGCACGTGTGACGGCAAACGTCGCGCCGAGGTGCACGGGACGTTACAAATCCAGTGAAACAACGCCCCGTTCTGGTACTCTTTGGTTCGAATGAAGTGTGCGATGGTCGTGTACAGTGCCGCCGTGAGCCTTGTAGACATGAAGCGCTCGCGCATTGCCACAGTGGTCACGTTTGTTTCGGTGGCGCTAGTTATCAACGATTCGAGTGTCGCCGCGGAGTCGAGGCCATGGTCACGTTGCCAGGAAGCTGTGTCAGCGGCGGCGTTGGCACTCGCAGTGAACGTTTCAGGATCCTCGGCCACCAGCTGCACGATGGTCAGAGATGCCTTGCGCAGCGTGCGGTGGTTGAAGAAGCGTAGTGAACAGACAACATGTGATCGGCGCGCACGATTTCGAAGAGTCTGATCGGCGCGGCGCGCCTTGTCGATAATCACGTCCAGCTGCGACGCGTCGCGCGCACACATCACTGTTGCCTTGCGCGTCTGTGAGCCTTCCAGACACGTAGCCTTCCGCTCAGGCGTCCACAACAAGTCGACCGTCAACGCCTGGTCCTCTGGCTGTGTCTCGTGAAGCGGCACCGCAATCAACTGCACATCCACGATGATCCCCGTCGCGGCGGCGAAGTAGTTCGCCCCACAGCGCGTCGCCTCGACAAGGAAGTCCCAGAAGCCTCTCGCGCCGTAGCGGTCGTCGAATATGACGATCGGCGTGGTGAGTGTCCAGGCGCCCGCCACGAGTGACGAGAGCGTCTCTGTTTCTCGCTCGGGGGTGGCAAGCACAACTCGCTCACAGACAGTGACACAGCTCCGTCGGGCGTCGCGTGCGTTGTGAACGTAACAAATTGGGCGACGCGCGTGCAGCTGCGACGGCGAGAGACTGGGCAGAGACACCACACGGGCGAGTGACGCGAATGTGGAGGGGAACTGCATCCGCTGCTCGAGAGCCCAGTTTTTCAGTCGCTTGACCTGTGTGGCAGCGGAAGGGCCGGTGTGCGTGCGCGAGCTACCATCTGTGGACAGCCCGTCTTCGAACACAAGGAGCGACACTGCCGGTGAGGGAGAAAAACTCGCAAACTGGGCCGAGCGCCGCTGATCGGACAAGCTCACGCGATGCACACGGGACGACGGCTGACTGTCCTCATCATCCGGCAGACGCGCGTGTAGGAGAAGGGAGAAGAGCACACTGAGATACGCGGACGGCTCGCCGGTATCTGCGGTGCTGGCCACAACGCAACTCATTCGTCGTGGGAGGATGGAAGAGAAAAAAAGTGAGACAGTAATGAGCGACTTTCTTTGTGTGACGTTCAGGGTAACATGTGCACAGAGACGACAACTCACATCGTTTCCACGAACACCAACACACCAACAACACGCCGAGAAAGAGAACGGGAGAAAAAAGAGGCAGAGAGGATGGGTCAGCGAGGCCAACTCGCTTGCTTGTGGGACGGGGAGCCATAGAAGCAGGCTCAGTGGATTTCCCTGGGAATATGCCACAGAGCAGGCAATCAGTGGTGGTCGAAGCACACAAACTTTGCGGCCACGCACGCGGCAAGTCAGGCAAAGATGATGTCATCGATTCCTCTATAAGCAAAAATGTGAGCGGGCCCACGTGGACGGCTGGTGCTGAGAGGAGTTTCAGAGAGAGAACAACGAAGAAAGAAAGAGACAAAAAGAAAAAGAAGAACGAAAGAAAAAAAAACGTGACGGTAGTCGATCCGCCATGGGAAAGCAGTCGCATCCCATCGACAAGTGAATCACGTGGCGGCCTCAGTAGTAGTAGGGACACAAGCTCGCTGCCTGTGAGCACTCCAGCCACTCCCGCTGCGACTTGATGAGCTGCGTTTCTATGACCGTCCCGCAAAGAGACGGCGCCACGACTCCATCAGGAGAAGTTGAGGCTAACGATTCTATGGAAGGTGAACAGTCGCTTGTTCTTGGCCTCTTCAGGCGTTCTATGGATCGAGGCGCAGCGAGGACACTGCTCCCCTCGTATATGTTGGATGGCGCCATCGACGTCATCCCCGCGTGGTCGCTGAAGTGCCCTGCATGGGCAGCAGCGCGGCCGCGTACTGGTTCAGCGTCGCACGCATCGCTTTGATGCATAGCAAACAGCGACAGCGCACAGCGCTCCCCCTGTGAAAGTTCGTAGGCGTTTGCGCCATTCGCACCACTGCTCTCCTCCGCACTGCCTGTGGCCCCAGGGGTCGTGGAGCGCACACTGCTGAGGGAGCGCGCTTGTCGGCCAAAGGGCAGCGGGCGGCAGCACCCGACGACGTGACTGCGGTTATTGAGGGTGAACACTGACTTTGTGTGGTGCTGAGTTCTCCGTACTGCCACATCGTGGGTGATGGTGTCTGAACCGTCACTCACTTTAGCTAGGAACGCTGCCGTTTTCGCAATGATGTCCTGATTAGCGTGTACGTAGCGCAGCCACATGGAGTACCCAGGTGCACCTTTGACACACTCGCCGTACGCCCCGCCGAGGTGACCAACCTGGCGAAGAAGCGAAAGTCGTTCGTGTGCCGTCCGGGCAACAGCCTGCTGTTTGAGTAGCGACTCTGCGCATGCCACGGCAACGGGAGAGAAAACGCAAGGCGCCTCCACATGACCGTGTGCTCTCACCGGTGCCTTGCCTGTTCTGTTTGTCGACGTGTCTGAGCGCGAAGGTCTTTTAGGGATCGGTGACGGCAACTGGGACGCGGAGCCCGGGGCCGCTCCCGAGAAGAAGTCACTCTCATCGTCGTCACTATCAGTGACAAGAATTCGTTGGTAGGCAGATTCTGACATGAAACTGGGTGAACACACACACACACACACACACACACACACACACACACACACACGAAAAACAAAAAAAATAAGGTCAGGTGATGTGAGTAGCCTGAGAGCGGGTGACCGACAGTTGCCTGACGTACAAAATGTAGGTACTGCAGCCGTTTATGAAAGGATTCCTCTCGCGGTGGTGCGTATTTACCGGTAACTGTGTGGTGTAGAACGGAGAGAGTGAAGGAAGCCATGTGCAACAGGGAAGGGGGGGGAAAGGTATCACTGACACACTGGACGGGTGACGAACATTTCGACACTGACGTGCACGCAAGAGCATACACCACTGAAGGCGCGCTGTCTGTGAGTGGTCGACAATGTGAAGAAGGAACACTACTCGAGCGCATAGAAATAACGGGATAAAGCAGAGTCGCCACTGTTTTGGTAACTCGCCGAGCAATAGGTACAAGAAGCAAACAAGGAGGAGTCGACAGACACGTGCATGTGCACATACGCAAGCGACAGTGACCAACGATGTGTGGGTAGAGCTGGAGCAAACAAACACCAAGCAAACGAAAGCAAAATGATCCGAACAACGAAAAAAAAGAAGGAGAACAAACAGGAAGGAATAACCAGCGAGGCTGGCGTACAGGGAAAATAAGGGAAAACAAAAAAGAACGGGTTCCAAGGAAAACGAAAGTAACAAAAGAAAATGGAGCTCTTCGCCTCCGCGAGCAAACTCGTGTTCAGTGAGCCCGCCGGACGAGAAGCCGCAAGTGCCGGAAGAACGACAGTGACGTGCCTGCACGGACTGAAAGTGGTATCTGAGTAATACAGGTGACGCCCACTACACTTCCTCCAAAACACACACAGACACACGCGGAGATCAACTCGCTTTGTACAGATACATTATTTGCTTTTTTCAGGCATGGAAGAAACGAAGAAAAGCGCGATGCCGCGACCTGTCCAACGTAAGAAAAATCTCAACAAGAGAGACGCTCGGTCAACAGCAGGCCGGACACGACAGGAGCGCAGAAAAGAAAAAAAGATGTGTACAGCCCTTCTTTCAGCACATCTATTCGTTCTACCGTAGGCGCAGCATACCCCTAGCTCCAATTGCCGCTGCCCCGCACGTCTGACTCATCCTGCAGTCTTTGTGCGAGTTCTTGCGCACGCTGCAGTTTCTCACGACGAACGGCGTCGCTGTCCATCGAGGTGTGACCCTCCGACCGTTCCGCGTGGCGGCCACTGCGCTGCTGCTCCTTTCGGATGAAGTCGTCTATCTCACCGCTGCTGTACTCCACTGGGGAGTTGGCATACATATTTCCTCCGTTGGCATAGCGCTTCGTTTGCGCACTAGTGCGGCCCGGCGAGCGCGTGGCCCCCCGATTACTCTTGCGTCGCGGTTGGTCACCGGCACCGTAGGGACTGCTGTCTGACCGTCCGCTCCGCGTTTTCGTACCTTTGCTCTTGCTTCGCGCGCGACTGCTGTGCGGCGCGCTGCGCCGAGTTGTGTGTGTGCTGGTGCTCTGTCGCGGTCGTGCAACGCTGGTGGGTTCCTTCGGCGTGGGGCTACTTTGCGGGCTTGGGTTCCTGCGCTGCGTCGTGCGGTTCTCGCCACCGGCGTCCCCGCTGGGACGGTCATCCGCGGTGGGTGTCACAAGCGGCAATTTCAGCGCCTCCTCGTACGACTGTGCCATGCGGACGTTGTATTCTTGGAGGGCGGCGTGGAGCTTGTCCTCCTCTTGAATCTCGCGCTCTGGCATCGCGGACTCAGGGTTCGCCTGGCGCACGTTTGCCCGACGAATGTCATCGCGCATACGGGCGAGAATGTGTTCATCCATCGCGCGTGTCGAGCGGTAGCTCAGACCTTTGGTTTCCTGCTCGTAATACACATCGTAATCAATCTCTTCGACGGCAACCACCTGAAGACGACGCTTCCGCGCCGCCGCTCGAGGGGGATCGCGGCTATCACTCACCGAGGTGTCGTCGTATGGATACACCCGTGCGCTGATAGGCGGCAAGAACGCCATGGAGAACGAATGCACGTTTGCCAGTGAGTGCGGCTGCAGCAACTAAGAAAAGGTGGAAAAGTAAAAAAGCGGAAAAAGCACGCGCGACGGTTGACTGGAGACTGCCACCGATCGTAGTAGAGAAAGCTTTGCAAAGAGGAGCAGTGTGTTGGGGAGTGGTAGGGCGATGCAAGAAAGCGTTGTAATGTGCGATTCGCGGTTTCGACCGGTGTAGTAGCTGCCGCCGCTCTTGTCTGCAAGTGTGCGGCACGATGTGTTCAACACCGAGCTTCTCTTTTTCCCCGGGAGAGTGTAGGTGGTCTGCGCCGATCACCGGAGAGTCACAGGTGTGTGTGCGTTTTGGTGGTCTGTTTCGCTGTGTCACAGGATTATGAACACCAGTAGGAAAGGAAAAGTCACCGCAAACAACAATGTGCTGAGAGTGTGTGTGTACATGAGCGGGAGACGGTGTGAGCGGCTACCCGCGGTGTTCCTGCGGGACTCTTTCACCATATCTTGGAGTCGCCAAATGGAGGCTCCAGCACGACAGCAGCCTCGGACACAATATGTGTTACGTGTACTGAAAAATAAAACTCTCAATCAGTGCGTGCTCGCGAAATCCGTAGAACTCGACGCCCTGTGGCTCTGTGGGTGTGTAGTACGCCAACGTGGGGAACCCTTTGATGTTCATCTTTTCCACAATGTCCGGCTCCTTCTCACCGTCGACGTACGCGACCGTGACCACGTTGCGAAAGCGGCCACGCGCCATGGTAATGGAAAGGTGGTGATATGTGTTCATCATACCCTTGCACGCCTGGGACCAAGAAACACAGTAGAGAATAACGACGTTCTTCGTCTGCGGAGTCGTAATGTACTCGTCAAAATTAGCCGACGTGAGCTCCACCACTCGTGTCGCCTGCTTGCGACGTCCGCTATCGCCAGCGGCTTCAGCGGTTGCCATGCCGATCAGCAGCACGGCGAGCACCAAGGCAAGCAACGTCACCGAAAAACGCGTGCGCATTGCGTAGGGCAACAGAGCTACAGCAGCGCAACGGTCGACAGGTAAGAAGCAGGAAAAAAAAAACGAGCGTGAAAGACCACTACGTTCTCGTGTCGTTGTGTGTCCGGCAATAAGTATGGAATACCACCGCGCGCACGCACCGCCGGAAGAGGACAAGCGGAGACAGAAAAGGAAAGTGCAGCGAGTAGGTGAGAGGATACGTCGATCACGCCTTCGGCGACGATGAAAGGAGGCTCATGCCTCGCCGTTGATTGGCTGTACCGCGCGGTGAGGCACGTCCAATTTGTCGCCGACCGAGACTCTGTGTGGGCCTTGCTTGAAGTTAGGGTAGAAGCACGCCCATACTCAGAGCGTCATCGTGCGCGGAGTGCTTCAGTTCGTTCGGTAGTTCTGCCACGCCTGTTGGCAGGCTGCATGAGCAGGTGCGGTGGGGATGGGGTGTGCCGCTTATGGCGACAGGCTGTGTTTCGGTGCTCTCGCTGTGAGACACGCGAAAATGTAAATCGCAATGAATCAACGGTATTGTGCGCAACCATTCAAAAAAAAAAATGCACCTAATAAACCTAGTCACAAAGAAGAGGAATACGCATACGGGGAGAGACAAACACAGTCGGGAAGACGAGAAAAGGAAAAGGAGCACCGGCGTGAACCAGCATTCGCGCAACACCCAAAGAGACACTACGTTGCTCACACGGCAGTCCCATAGGCTGTTTACTAGCCACTCGCTTTTGTGACGAGCATTGTCAAGGACTCCCTCATTCTGGAAGAGAAAAACAGCAAAAACACAAAGGCAGATATATATGGTTCATTCACAGTGATTCCTGCTGTGGCACAGCAGTGCGCCAAGTTGGTGCGTTGCCGTTACTTGCGCTGCGAGTTCACGTTGTACTGGAAGTCAGCAAACATAACGCCCCGCGGGTCGACCTCCTTGATCTCACGATCTTCGTTTCCGTCCCGCTTTGGCCTTAGAGCCCGTTCGTCAATCTCAGGGAAGTACCGCGTGTCGAGTGGGTTCGACAGCACGGGGATGTAGGCTGCGCGCATCTCGCGCAGGTGATCCATATCTAGACACTGCATAAACGGATGAGCCTTGATCTCGGCGTAGTCCATGCGGTTCTGAGGGTCACACATAAGGCGCTTCATGAAGTCCACCGCGTCTGGAGGGATCTCGGCACCGGAAGGGAAGTGGAGGTGCTCTTTCCAGCGAACAATCTTCTGCCGTGTCGTATTTGGGTCCTGCGAGTAGAACGGCGGGATACCATAGAGCATCTCGTACATGATGACGCCCACGGACCACCAATCACAGTTAACCCCGTAACGCTGATGGAGCAAAATCTCTGGCGCAATGTACCCGTAGCTGCCGACGATGGAGTCGAACGTCGCGCGCTCACGGACGTGCTTGACAGTACCCACCTCGTGCTCGTTGCGGGGAATCGTCGCCACGCCGTCGAACGAAGCATTCGTACTACTCGCAGACACTTCTTCCAAATCAAGCAGTTCCTCCTGGCCCTTCGCAAAGCGCTTGGAAAGACCGAAGTCGCTGAGCTTGATGTGGCCGTCACTCCCAAAGAGGATGTTGTCTGGCTTGATGTCTCGGTGGACAAAGTACATGTCATGCACACTCGACACGGCGGCGCACAACTCGGCAATGTAGAAGCGTGTGCTATCCACGTCAAAGATGCCCTTGTCACACAGCCACGAGATCATGTCACAGCCGGGCATGTACTCCATGAGCATGTACAAGTACTTGTCATCCTGAAAGCTGGCGTACAGCTTTACCACCCATGGATTTTTAAGGGCCGCTTCCGAGAGCACATCCTTTTCCGAACGCACGTGCGTGACCTGCTTCAGACGAATCATGTCCGCCTTGCGCATGCGCTTCAATGCATAGAGCTGCTGGGAGGCGTCGCCCTTGCGCTGGCACACGTAAACTTCGCCAAAGCCGCCCTTGCCAATGCACTTGATGAGCTGGAAGTCGTCGACGCTGAGGTTCTTCTCGCGTGGGCCGACAACGCGTGGACCCCCGCTTTTGCTGTCCCGCAGGAGGCTGCGATAGTGCGTCTCGAGAAAAGCCTTGCTGGCAGCGACCTTGTGCACAGAGGCATCGGAGATGGGCCCTGTTTCTGTGACCGCCCCGGGAATCGGCTTTGTAGCCTTGGAAGCCTTCATTGGGAGAAGGGGGGAGAGAGAGTGATGTGGGAGCACCGTCAAGTGTGTTCGAGCCAATAGATTGTCGTAACAGTGAATCCGTGCAAACCCACCGGTGTTGTGCTGCGTGTGATGCAACGAAAAGGGGGTGGGAAAAATTAAAGAACTATGAGTTGTCGGCTAAGAGAAAGAAGAGAAGACTTTCGCCGCTGTTGCAAGATGTCAAGGACCTTCCGCACAAGTGCGTGTGTTTTTCTGTGTGTGGACGAGCTTAGTGGGTTAACACAAGTGGGTCGAAGCGAGAGAGAGAGAGAGAGAGGAACGGTGAGAGTGAAGAAGAGGGATGACGAAATGCAGTGCACCCGGTAGAAGGCAATCAAACACCCACTCACACAAACCGGAGGAGTGCCTGCACGGCGTGAAAGGACAGCGCGTGCCCAAGTACGAGACGTGCCTTCTGAAAGCACGTGCACTGCGAGAGACAGGAAAGTGGCGTTGCCCGGCACCGACTGCAACGGGAGCCAACACCACTGACGTCGTGCAGTCCAACGCCACGGGTTGCTTCACACGTGTGCTGAGTCTGCTGTGCTCACAACACGGTTGGCGCCTCTCTGCCGTGTATGTTCGTGTTTGTTTCTTTTCATCGCAATGGGTTTGTTACGTGTGCCTATTTATGCGATCTGCCAAACAACAACAGCCGTGAAAGAAATCTCGCCATTGACAGGCTAGTGCGCAGTGGGCACGTAAGCCGGTATTGGTGAGATGTGATTCGCTTACGGTGCGCTTTAAGCACGCACCTGTCCGTTCGTCTGTGCGCGTGTGGATCCGCGCTATGCTTGCACGTCTGTTTAATGGTGTTAATAGTGCGCTAGTTGCGCTCTGAAAGCCACCGGTAGTAGTCGTTCATGATGTAGTAACGACCGCTGGCCTTGCGCACCACAAGCCGCTGGAAGAACTCGCGGGAGTGCTCGTCATCGTACGTGACAAAACCGTGCACAATCATGAGAAACGAATCCGCGCCTTCGTTGCCCGGCAGCGGCTGCGCATCGACAGAATCCACAGTATGCGCCGTTTTGGGAAGGTTCGCGAAGTAGTCACGCAGAGATGCGACATCGGGCAGCGCGTGGCCGTTCCACTCGCACAGATTCGGCACGTCCTGAGCGTACAGCTCCAGCAGCTTCGGCCGCTCCTCCATATTGTCAAGAAAGCTGTAGTACTGACGGCGGAACTCCAAAGCCTTGGAGGCGACCTCGTTCAAGCCACCCTGCTCCATTGTCGGCAAACCAACGTCACGCAAAAAACGAGAATCAGTGAGGACAGCTACCAACCAAAACGTGGGAGACAACAAGTCGACGTCAGGTGAGGACACAGAACTGAAGCAATATGAAAAAGATAGAAAAATAAAGCATGAGCGAATTGGAGGAAAAAGCAACACACGGCGGTGGCAAGAAGAAAGAGGGGGAGAGAGATAAGTGGTTAGGCCACTAGGAGGTGCATACCAAGTCTCTGTGCACTGCTTCTATGGGGAAAGGGGCAACGTAGCACCAGAGTGGAATGATGAGTACAGTACGAACAGACACACCCTAGGCAGGCTGGGTTGCTAGTCCCTTGTAAGAACTACACACCACGAGCGGCGTTGACGCCGTGGCTTTATTCTTTTTTTTTTGTTTTTGTTTTCGCCGCCGTGTGAGTGTGTGCGCAAGGTTGGGTGAGCAAAAGTAGCGGCTTCGCAGCGCCGCAACGGTGAGGAGGCGAGTGAACACCGCCATCCGGTCTAGAAGAAAAAAAAAAGGTCATCATCGTGAGGCGACGCCAGAGGGAGGTCCACGACCTCCTTTCACAATCGCCTCTGCACGCGGACTCGTGTCGAGCTGTCGTTCGTGCAGACCCACGAGAAGTCCTTGGAGACGGTCTGCTACAGCGTCGGTCACCGTCTGCCCGGCCACAAGCGACGCGCGAATGAAGGTGGAGAGCACTTGAATGCTCTCTGTGAGCGACAAGGTCCCGCCCACCGTGTCTTCGTCATCAGGACAAACTTCTGGTGCACAAACAAGCGGATGGCGGGACAACTCTTCCACACCACGGCGAAGGATGGTCAACAGGGTGCGGTCCCCGTCGCCACGTGAGTCGGCGGCGGGCTGGCGCTGTGGCGGCACCGGCTCGCTGGCTCCTACCAGCCGACACACAACATGAAGCCGGACGGTGAACACCCACAACTGCTCAGCACCGGAAAGAGGGGGACAGCTTGTCTTCGCCAACTGCTCGAGCAGACGGAGAGCGTCAGGCCACTTCTCCATGTGCACGGTCGCACAGACGCGTTGCCGGCGTACTTTGGTCAGCAAACCCTCGAGGCCTATCCTCGCGCAAGCCGACTCTAAGCGCGTGAGCTGATCACACGCGTCACTGTCGTGGCCACGAGCCGCCAGGGCCCGCGCGCTGATCAGACGCGCGCACAGCACGCCGAAGCTAAAGTGGCACCGCAGACTCAGGGCCTCAAGCGCGCCTGCCATGTCTGACAGGGCACATGTGTCGTCGAGGTATGTCGCGAGGTGAACGCGTTGCAGTTGCACGTGAGAGAGCAGAAAGAGCCGGTCCGCAGACCAGTATACCCCGCCTGCGGCCGGTGCACCATCGGGCCCGGAAAAGAAGCGCAGCACCTCCCAATCAGGTCCGCCGTGCACATCCGGTTGAGAAGCCGCCAAGCCGGCACAAGTGCGGGGAACAACTGCACCCGCCTCGTTGTGCCCAGCCGCGCGAAGGCCGTCCCGGTGAGAGCTGGTCCATTGCTCGAGACCGGCGAGCTGGCAGAGGTGAACAAATAAGTCAGTCTGAGCGTTGTAAGCGGCTGCCATGAATCCTCGCCGTGCCAGGTCACACGCGTGGAGGTACCGTGTCACACCACCAAAGAACTCATCTAGCACCACCTGCTCAAGGGCAACCGTTCCATGTAGAGATCGCACAGCCTCCCTGAACTCTGCGAGTACGCGACCTGGTGACGTCTCAGGGTACAGATGCAGGTAGCCTTCATGACTCACTAGTGCTTTGTACGCCGTGTGGCGTGTCATCTCGGCTAGCAGTGCGCGGTGCGGCCCACTGACCGTTCCCGGTGCAGCCACACGCAGTTCTTCATCAACCTGTTGGTACAATTTCTTCATCGCGGCTGCAGAGAATGTCTGTGGGGCTGAGGCGATGCCGTAGACAGACCCCATCATCCTTGTGGTTTCCCTTGAAATGCCCGTCACCAGATCAAGCCAGTGCTGGCTGGGAGAGGGCCGGTATAGTGTTTCCACCTCGGAGAGCCACAGCGCGTGCTGCACACAACTGGCAGTGGTTTGCGCGCTGAGATGCGCCGGGGCAACAGCGGGGTCGTACAAGTCCCGAACGGGCATTGAGTCCTCCTCGCCGCGGCTGCGCTTCTCCATCGCCGCCAGAAGCGCGCTGGTCGTCATCGCCGCACGAAGGGCCACACCCACACTCGCGGGGAACATCAAGAGCAGCTGAGCCGCGCCAAGGTAACACAAACTGCCAGTGTGAAGAGACGACTGTGTTGTCGCCGTGCCCAGTGGTGCGAAAGGCACCTCCGCGCCGGCTTGCACGCCACTGGAATGCGGTGACGAGCTGCTCAAGTGCATCGCCACAGACAAGCTGTCAGCCGCCTCTGCCGGGCAGCCGCTGGCGACGTGGACGAGAAACTGGCTGTAGTGCGCAAGTGCCAGTAACTCATCAGAATGGATTTGGTGGCCGACCAGCACGGCCATTTGCGCACACTGCCGAGCAGCGCCGAGTGCGTGGAGGGAGAGGTGAAACTGGACATAGAGGAGCATCCCAGTGGTGATGTGGAACAGTGTTGCGGCCGTCCCCTGATGGTCGACATCACCACGTGTGAGCGTGCGAGACAGCCCGGGCCCTTGCATCATAAGTAGTTTTGCCACTTCGTTCTCACTAGAACTGGCGTGGGAGAACAAGCTGCGGATGGAGGTGCTGTCGCCGTGGACACGCAACGCTGACAGTCCCTCCATAACGCGCCTCAGCAGCGCGTATGATTGCCGCAGATGTACGGCGCCCGCCCGCGATGAACTTGGCAGCATTGAAGAAGATACCGACGGTACAGGGGCGACTGGCGACACCTCTGAGCGCGCTGTGGACGACAAGCGTGGTTCATCCTTCGCCTTGGGTCGTGCGGATGCCTGACTCATCTGCACGAGCCGTTCGCGTGCGCGTTGTAGCGGTACACACCAGCCTGACACCAGCTCCGTCAAGGCCGTTTGGTGAGGGAACGAGGCACTGTGCCAGGCAACACAGGCCCACACCCGATAACTGCTCGTCGCACTACCCACTGCCCACAACGCACTGCTGTCAATGTCCGCTGTGGTGAAGAGTGAGGAAAGGAGAGCCACGTCCACGTGAAACGGCTCACTGGCGGGGCCCTGCAAGGCACTCAGTAAGTGATCACACACGGACAGCGCCAGTACGGCACCACCGACGCTGGAGACGAGGTCCAACAGCTCCAAGAGCACGGAGCGACCATCGTCGTCTTCGTTGTACAGGTCAGCGAGAGCTGTTGTCGCCGTCCGTCTCGCAGCGACGGAAGGCGGATCCGCCGCGGCGGCGTCCTCGGCACACGCTGGCTGTGATGGTCCGCCTCGTTTCGTGATGAAGCTGTGTGGTGTGGCGTCAAACGCAGCAGCGTGGAAGTCCACCTCTTGCGCATGGCGGTACGCGTTCTTTGGCGTTTCCGTGACGGGTCGGGCTTCCCGAGTCGCGTTATTCGAGTCGCCAAAGCAGAGGTGACGGAGGTACCACTCATGCAGCCGATGAAGCGCCCTGTCAGAAGCGGACGCAGACTTGTGCACCGCAGCGAGTGCATCGCCTGCCAACAGCAGACCAACATCTCGGCCGTGAGGTGCCTCGCTGACAACGCCCGAGCAAGGCGGTCCGGGCTGTGCGGCAGCCATGAAGGACGGGTAGCGACGCGACACCACACAGTGCAGAGAGAACGAAAGAAATGAAATGCACAGAATCTAACTGACGAAAACAACAAAAAAAAACTTCTCTATGCTAACAGTTAATGAAGCCGCGACAGTGGGAACATGGGAAGGAAGAAGAGGAACGGTGCGAAATGAGGTCACGCAACGGCAGTGAAGACACGTTGCAGGAGTGTTCGCAGCACCGACCAGGCACACACACACAAGGATACGCCGTCTTCAGCCACACTTTTTTTTTTTTTGCGGGAGGAGACGAGGGGGTCTGTGCGCATGAGTAGCACACCGAGTGCTGTGTTTGTTGTGGAGGCTGCCATCGCCCTTTGTTTTGCGTTTTCATCGGGTATGGGGAAAGGTAACACCACTCGTGCGGGTCGTCGAACACAGACAGGTCCACCCGACCAGCAAATCGTACAGACAAGTCAATTCCGTCACGCCTTCCTGTAAACACTAATCACGCAGGCTGTTGTCGCGCATGCGGAGCTCGTTTCGCGCGATGCTGAGTGCGTCCCGGCTACGCTCACGACGCCCAGCACGGCGCACAAGTGCTCTGGCTTTCCAGCGCGGCACGCCGTGTTGTTTAGCCGAGTGGCGTGACGTGGCGACTTCCGCTGACTGCGAGGGGGACGCAGCGAGCTGGTGAGCGACCTGAGAAGCGTTGAGTAGGCACTTTGGACAGGCCAACGCTCCCGGCGGCAACGCACACCGCGTGCGAGCTGACATCCGGTACGTCGACAAGCACACCCGGCACACAAAAGGCAGCTCCTTGGCGTCGTGGATAGTAACGTAGGACAAGGCCGTCCGAGAGATGGTTTTGGCCACTTCTTGCACTACATCAGGACGTTGAATGACGAGGAGGTTGTACGGTGTGCGCACTTTGCCCGTGCACTGTGGACAACGCTCATAACGCAGAAATCGATTCGCCACTGAGGCTTGAAAGTTATGTTGGCAGTGGCGGCACGTCCAGTTGAGAAGTGTCTCCGCCGTGAGTGAAATCGACGCCGGATCTTGGTGTGGCCGCAGATCAGCCTCTGTGAGCAGCGTCGCATCATCAGCGAGGGTGCGCTTGACCACCTGCTGGTCTTTGTGTGAGGGGGATGTGTCAATTTGTAGACGTCGTTCCGTCCCGCGTGCTTCGCACGAGGGGCACAGCGGGATGTACGTGTCACCGTAGCGGCGGGTGCCCCTGTGGAAGCGAGAGATGCGACTCGAAACTGACTCGCGCCAGGTCTGTGTGCAGTGGGGACAGCACCACCACACCGCCATTCTTGATGTGGTGGGGACCATGCTGACAGTGTCCTGGACGCGGTTGGAGGGAACCCGGTTACGGGCGACGTCCCATTGCGCGGCAACACTCGGGTACGCCGACAATAAGGAGCGCACCCCAGTGTTGCGGACGTCGTCGTCGTCGCCGATGTCGGCTACCAGTCTCTCCTGGTGATCGTCCTCCACCGCCGAATCGCCTCCGCGCTTAGGCGCACGCATCAACGGCGTTGCCACAGACGCCGAGGCGCAGGGCGTTTGCGCAGCACGTGCGCTCCGGCAGTGTGGGCAGCCGAAGTGATCGGCTGTTTGCGGCGCGAGGCGGTCGACCGGACGGGCGTCCCAGGGCCGATGGCACGCGGCGCAGCGCCACGTGACGGTGTGTGCCCACGTCGGCTTCACGGCAACAGTGGGGGCGTCGGGACCGCTCTGCCGCCGCCGGAAGAGGTGCTGCAGTGTCAGGCGATTCGCCTCAACGTCAAATTCATGTTGTAAAGGTGCGGGGAGGGCACTCAGCTCGAACGGAGACCTACTCGGTGCGTCGTGGTGACCCGTTGCGTGCTCAAACCGCCGGGGCGTCGCGCAGACTGTTGGGGGCAATGTCGTCAAGCCGTGTCTACCCACTGCACGTGCGGTGCGCCACATACTGCGAGACGGTCAGCACGGCCAGTGGGGGGAATTCGCCGCCGGCAACCGAGCAACTGTGACGTCACGCACAGCAAAGTGAGAAGGCTGCAGCTAATGAGCTGCGCGTTGGTTGTCGCTTTCTCCTTTTCGTTTGATGAGCAGGAAAACAAGTGGAAGAAGGAGGAGAGGAGGGCAGGTGTGCACAGTAAGAGGTGCACGACAGTGTTTACCGGCAGCCGAGAGTAATGCGCACACGACTGTTGCTCTCTCTGTCTCGCTCCCACACGCAAACACGAAGACGTCCCAAGAAGAAAAAGACGCCTATGCAACGCGTTGTGCGATGATGAAGAGGGAGAAAGTGGAGGGGTAAGCCTACGGCGCCGTTCAGCTGACGTCGAGAGTGGCTCATTTGTGTGGTAAAACGACGAGAGTCGCAAACAGGGTGTGTGCTCGTTTTTCCAGAAAGATGTTACACTCGTAGAGGCAATAAAGGTCAGCTATGGCGGTCCTCTGCCATCGACCGCGACCGACGACGAGGGGACGACACACGAGGTGAGGGGCGGCTCGTGCTCCGGCGAGACGCGCGCGCGTGTGGAGTGGCACCCGTGGTCGAGCGGCGGCGCGGAGACACGTTGGCAGAGGCGACCGTGAGGAAATCCGGCGGAATATTTTCCACCGTGCTCGCATTCACCCACTCTTGTCGCAGGACGCTCTTGAACACGTCGTCGCGCGTCACGACGAGCGGTGCCGGCTTTCCAGCTTGGCATGTGAAGGCGCGTGCGAGGGACTTCCAACACGCTTTGGTGGGCCTCAGGCTCGGCACGATCAGTACGCTTGCCCTATCGGGTGTTTTGCAGAGGGTACCACCGGAAGCTGTGAGGACCGTCTTCAAGTCGTTGGACGGCGGCTCTTGCGGTACTGCGTCGCGATGGACAAAGAACCGTAACCCCTTGAAGAGCGCTTGCCGTTCACACGGAGGCACTCGTAAAAGGCGAGCCAAGTCGAAGTCATTCGTCGACTCGATACTCTTCGGCGTCTTCTTCTCCGTGTACGTGAACGGTGTCGGTTCCACGCCGAGGTCGCCTCGCTCGAGCACCTCCTCCAGCCACCCACGGGACACAAGCGTGTCGACGTACGGCAGCACGGTCAGCAACTTCACACTGCGGTTGAGAGGAGGTTGCACGACGAGCATCTTGGCGCGTGCCGCCTCGGCAAGAGAGGGGTTCACTCGGATGTGCGCTGCCTTGAGGCGCCGCTCCTCGCTGGCGGTCAGCTCCATACCGGTAGTGAAGATCACTCGGTCTCGAGCTTGGTGGTCTGCTTCGCCGTGGCTGCTTCTCACTGTGGTGCGGCGCTTGCGCGGTGGCTCTGATACTGACGTGCGCGTGCTTGTCGGGCGTTTCCGCGTTGTCGTCGATGTTCTGGCAGGTTTTTCGTCGGTGGGCACCTCAGAGGCGCCACTGACCGGGACGATAACGTCACCGGCCGAAGGCCGTGTCCTCCCGACCGACGTGCCTCCAGGCTGTTTCCCTTCGCCTCTTGCTCCCGCTTGGGCAGCCGACTTCCGCCGGGAGTTGCCTTTGCCTCTCACCAGCAGCACTGGCTCCGTGTCGGAGAGCAGTGAGAGCACCTCGTCACCGCCTGCGACAAGACTTGGCAGCCTGCCTGAGGATGACGCTGTGCCGTCGGTGGTGTCCACGTCGAGGTAGACCGTCTGCCGCGCGTGCGTGCCACTACTCTTGCTCGTCGCTTCTCGCAGTAGCTGGGGCGGGGGCGTTGGCGTCTCCAGCACAACTTCCACCTCACACCACCGGCCAATGCCCAGTGTCACTCCAGTGCAGCCTCTGTAACGCTTTCCGCCGCCTAGCGCTTCTGCGAGTGCCAGTGCACCGTTGCTGTGCTCACGACTGCGGAGAGGAAAGTGGTAGCGATGGTGAGGTGTCAGAGGGACGTCGTGGTAAGTAGTGGCGGACACAAGGTCAACGACTTCTGCTGCCTGACAGCACCAATGTGTCGCACCCTCGTCGGCTACCCCTTGTGCACCTCCGTCGGCCGCTGCAAGAAGGAACGTCACGCGTGCGTGTCTCCGCGACACTGTGGGCACAACGAATTGATCAATCTGGCTCTCCACTGAGCGACTCCCGCGAGCAAGGCTCACGTCCGCAGGGCCACGTTGGCCGTCCCCGGCGAGACACGCTTCGAGCAAGCCGCGGCCGACATCAAGGGTGACGCGCTGCCGACGCCGCCAGGCCGCTTGCGGAGGTAAAACGGAGTGAAGAGGGACCCAAGGGGTCGTCGTTGTCGTCGTCGTGCCGTGGTTTGTGTGACGAGAGCCGTGCAGAGCAGACGCGGAGCGACTGAGACCGGTCGACGACACGGAGGACCGTGCGCCCAGCGTGAGCTGTGAGTGCTCCACCATGGCAGCGCGGCGAATGTGCCAGCGAACGTGCGCACACACCGGTACAGAGTCGTCGGAACACGAGAGCGGTTTGCCCCCCGCCTTGAGCGTGTCTGTTACGAAGTGAGTTTCGTGAGAGAGTGAGCGCGTGCCTGCGGCTGAAGAGACACCGCTCGTACCTGCACTCGAACGGAGAGGTTCGTCAGAACACGTGGAGCAGCTATCGGAGAAAGAGTACACCGTGTCGACGTCGTCCGTCTCCAACGTGATGCGTTCGCACGCAGCTACGTTTGCAGCGTTCACTGCGGTCATGTGTGGCGAGCCGGCAGCTTCAAATAGAGGCCATAAAACCGAAGAAGAAGAGCAGAAAGAATGAAGGCGGGGAGAAGAGACAAGATTGAGGAAAGCAAGAATGAGTCTACTCGACACGAAGAAGAAGTGCCCTAATGATTTACTATTTCTCGTCCGTGTTGCTGTTGCCGGTGAGATCACACGGATTGTGGTCCCGGCGTACGATCTACGGGACTCCCAGCGTAGACCTATTCGTCTCGCCGACGGTGGCTGGGAACGAGTTGGAAAGGCCTGTGCCAAATCCGTGAGCGTTGCGACAAGACACAGCATCAGATGACAAGAAGAGAAGAGAGGGAGGGGCGTTTCACACAGCCATTGCACCCGCATCCCGCCACCTGCGCCCCCCCCCGGTGTTCTATTCTCATTGATGGGGCTCAATGTGGTACCACAGAGCCACAAGACTACACTTGCAAACTGTACAGCGACGGCATGTTGAAGGCGGCCACCATGACGACGCGGCCGTTGGCCGAAAAAGCCACGCCTGTCGGCAGTCCGTTGGCGACGTTGCCACTAACGACAAACTTGGCGTCTTCCGCCGACGGGTTGCCGAACACACTGAACACCTGGACCACGCTGTCTTCCCCGGTCGTCGCCAGGAAGCCCGTCATGGGACAGTACTGAATGGCATTCACCCATTTTGCGTGCGCGCAGATTTCAAAGCGCAGGTCGCCGACAGCAATGCCGTAGACGCGCACCTTGCCACAGCCGTACCCCACCGCCACGGCCACATTCGGCGACTCAACAGACATTGTCGGCTCGCCGGTGACGAGGGTAAGCGACGTCACGCAGTCGCTTTCGTGTGCAGAAGGGATCATCGAGTACGGTGCGGGTGCCGTGCCTTGGTCGCCGCTTGTCCACAACAGCACGCGACCGTTGCCATCGCCCGTCACGGCGGCGAGTTCGCGGGGGCTGCCAGGCGTGCCCACCGCGACGGCCGTCACCCGCACACCTTCGTGTGAACGCTGCAAGGTCGATTTACTGACCAGCACGCCTCCTGTGGCCGCAGCGTTGGGAAATGCCTCGGCGTACAGCACGCCACCGTTCGTGCTCCCCACCACCATGTGAGCCACCAAACCGCGCGCAGAGTGGGCGGTCTTCACATCGCAGCAGCACCCGAAGGCCCCGCTCGCGTAGAGCTCGTCGAAGCCACAGACCGTCTGATTGCCGTTCAAGAGCAAGCACTGGGTGCTGGAAGCGGCGAGAATGAGGGGCCGTGTCGGGGCCTGGTCGGTCAAGCTGACTGCGCGAACGCAAAGCACAGCACTGTTCATCTGAATGAGTGCCTCCGCTTTGCTCGTGCCGGCGCGAGCGCAACAAACATGCGTACCACTCGCGAACACGCACGTGTTGTCCGTCCCGATGCACGACAAGTTGTTGTAGAGGAGAGAGGGGCTCATGTCACCGACTGCATAAGCTGCTCGGAGTGTCATGGTACCACGAAAGAATGGGTAACCGGCCGTAAAGGATCGAAGCGAGGGGCAGCGACGGAAGACAGTGTGTCAACCGTCCGTGAGTACCGACACGCTAACCGTGAGCAAAGAAGGGTGGGTTGAACAGACTGACTGATGGCTTGGTCCGTGGTGCCCAGTGTTCGTCAAACAGGTTCGAAAGTGCGACACTTCGCGGGGCCAAACGACGCATGCCGGTGGCGGCAGGACAAAAGAGTCAGCGGCATGGAGACGAAGAAAAGGTGGCGTTGTGGAAAAGGGAAATGTGAGTCGGTGTTTGTAACCGGTGCACGCGGGGGAGCATTGCCTTGCAGTGAGCGGAAGGGCACGGAATGATGATGGCAACGCCACAAACAATTCGCACACGGCGGTAGTGTCATTTCGTTCTCCTCCGCGGTCGCCGCTGGTTGGTTATTGGTGCCTCTTTTTTTTTTTTTTGATAGACTGACTGATAACAACACACACGCACACGAGCACACACCCACACATACGACGAACTCAGATGGAAACGACAACAATCAGGGCCCCAAAGACCAATAGTCCCATCAACGTGTGGTAGACGAACGGAAGCGAGGAGAGCACGCCGACGGGAATAGACACGCAGTGGCCCGGTGCAGATCGGCTCGCAGAGGTCGTGCCTTCGCCACACGACGTGGACTGCCACGTCAGCAGCACGTCCTCCAAGCAGCGCTCCACGTACGCGCCGTCGTCACCAAGAAAGCGCGACAGCTGGAAGGGCAGCTCCGTGTTCAGTTCTTCGTACCGGGCGTGAATAGGGATTTCCAGAATCGCCCGAGTCAAGCCGGCGTCCGCCATTGCACGCACATGACCAACGCGTTCCGGCGCGACCGTAAAACTCATCAGCACGTGGTTGGCCGAGTAGTTCACCTTGAAGACCGGTGCCTCAATGTCAAAAAAGTGGTCGGACGTCAAGGCCAAAGGTCGGTAAGAGCTCGTCAACTCAACTGACGGTCCGGACGTGTTCACCGCCCACATCCTGTATTGCTGCAGCGCTTCCGCTGCGTCAATAAAGAAGGCCCGCAGCAGATCAAATTCCACAGAGACGTTGTCTGAGACCACCGGATAGTCGACCTCTAGCTTCATGTGAAACCCGCCGCCAATGAAGCGCCAGTTCGTGGGCTGCGTCGTATCCTCGCACGTGCTTGCGGTGGCGCTGACCCCCAGTGCACATGCAAGACAGCACAGTAGCAAGACGACACCAAGTGAGCGCGTGCTGATCCGCGAAAGAAGAAAGTACATTGTTGTCTACCCGTTTTGTGTTTTTGAGGCTTCGAAAGCGGCGAGAAAAATGGTGAGCAGCAGCCAGGTGGCGTCGTCGTTGCTCCGTCCGCTCCCTAGTGCGTACCGGGTTGGACGATGTGAGGAAAGGAAAAAGACTAAAAAGGACAGTACAAGGGCATGTTGCGAGTGTGTAGAGAAGGTGAGTACCGTAAGGGGAAATAGGTGGGGGAACGTTCATGACAGGCCTCTCGGTCGCCGAAGCGACACTCCTGTTGGCCAGCAGTCGGTCTGCATGCCTGCGTGTACCACCATTCGCACGACTTGAGGCGCTTGGGCAGACGACACGTTTGCTCCACACACACACGCACACACACACACAAGGTCGCGGGGAATCTGTTGGCACGGAAGGTGTGCTATTCCGTTCTCTGTGACACCAGAAGAATCATCGTGAGAACATTGTACGACAAGCGGGTGACCACATGTCCGTTCCGCCTATTGGTGTTTCCCGTCCACAGACTGTTGTGCTGTTTGTTCGCACGTCAGTTGATCAATCGTGGTGAGTACGTGTCACCCAGTAAAAACAAAAAAAAACTAGCACACACACACGCAGGTACACCCAGTAACGACGGAGAAAAGGGGGATATTCACCCGGTGGGGAGGAACGGGGGCAGCAGTCATCGATCCGACGTTGTGGTTGAGCGAGGCGGAGGTGTGGAGGACAATTCCCGCTCGAGGGACTGCCATTCTCCGAGAACCTCTTCCAGACTCTGGATATGACTTTGTAACGATGCGTCGCTCTCCAGTGAAAACGCTGCGCGAGGCTGCGGTTGCGACTGCGTCATGGCCGAGTACAGTGACGACCCGCCACGAGCACCACCCGACTGGGGTGCGCACGGCGCGGGGCTCTCGTGCGAAGCGCCCACACCAACCGCGGCCGCGGGCGTGTTGCTCGGCACCTG
The DNA here is from genome assembly GCA_030849625.1 of Wallacemonas sp. TrypX. Classification (NCBI taxonomy): domain Eukaryota; phylum Euglenozoa; class Kinetoplastea; order Trypanosomatida; family Trypanosomatidae; genus Wallacemonas; species Wallacemonas sp. TrypX. Next base: position 40,166 of record JASANP010001163.1, read on the forward strand.
GTCGATCTCGCGCAGAAGGCGCCGCCGATCCGGATCGAAAAGTGGCGAAATGCCGTCGTGGCTGCTCAAACGTGGGTCCTCTTTCATTGGGGATTGTCGCCGCGATGACGACCGCACGACGCGGCCACGGCCGAGCTCGGTGTCGGCGCCATCGTCGACCACAAGGCGCTCCTGGCCGTCCTGTGACGCCAGTTCAAGAACGGTCGGCTCCACCGAGAAGTGCTCAGCGATGCGCTCCGTTTCTGGCGACAAACGAGGCCGAAAGGTGCACTCGCGCAGCTCGGATTCAAGCTGCTGCTGACGTAGCTCGGCGAGCCGGCGTGCGCGGCGATCCAAGGACTCACTCTGGTGCTGCTCGAAGGCGGGGGAGCGTGCCTCCGCAGTCTTGACATACAACGGACGTGACGCTTGCTTCCTTTTGGCTTCCTCCAACGCTGCCTTTCGGCGCTGCTCTTCCAATGCCCAGCGACTCTTCGCGCGCTCGGCAAGCTTTTTCGTCTTGGGGCTCAGCTGTGGATTGTGAAGCTTTTCCTCCTCCTCCCGCTGTGCCTGCTTGAGTTTGTTCTCCCACCGCTGCCGTCGCTCCGCTTCCCGGCGTTCAATGTCCGCCACAAGCGCCTCGGCGTCTGCGGTGGTGAGTCGCTGTGACGTGCGAGGTGACACTGTCTCGATCTCCTGCGCCTTCATGCGCTCTAGCTTGGCCCGTGTGGCCTCCTTCTGGGCAACTGTGCGCTCGTACAGCGAGACAAAGAAAGCGTACTTATCCGCACCACCTTCCTTGGAGCGGCTCCGACTGCGGCTCCCGTCGGTATCCGCTTCCCCGGTTTTTTCTGACGTATGTCCGTCGGTCAACAAGAGCTGGGCAGTGGCCTCGCCGGTGGTAGCTGCGCGATTCTGTGCAGAAGCCGACCGCGACGGGCGCGTGGCGAGTTCGGGCTGGAAAGTGGGTTGGCTCTCACGGCGCAGGCGTTCGCGGTTTTCGCGTTGCATCGCGACGACCTCATCGAGGCGATCAACAATACTCAAACGAGGGCCAGTGCGGGGTGACCCACTCGCTGCAGTGGCACTGTCCCGACTGGCCGTTGCTCCTTGCCGACGAGCTCTTTTCTCCAGCAGTCTTTGCGAGTGCGCGTTGACGAAGACGGATTTGCGCTGCTCCTCCTCCTTCTCTATCAAGGCCTGTGAGAGCCGCCGGTGCCGTTCTTCCGTCTCCTGCTGCTTCTGCGCCTGCTGTGCCAGAAACTCGTCGAATGTGCTCGAGGACTTGTGGCGCTGGGCGGCGGCCGAGATGGCAGGCTTGAATGACGGCGCCTGCGACGCGAGGCGGGCCTCTTCGGCCTCACGCGCCTCTAGTGCTTCTCGTTTGCGGCGCCCCTCCTCTTCGTATTTGTCGAATCCTTTCGGGTGTGCCACCTCACCGCTCGCGCTTGGTGAGCGGGCCGGCGACACCGCGCTGCGGTCCACTTGCGGTGGGTCACCAAAGAGCACCTCGGGACGCTTGAAGTCCATCTTCACGGGTGACGGTGGACGGCGGTGCAGGGCCTCCTGTTCAGCTCGTACGGAGAGCGAACGGCGGCGCGAAGCCTCGGTGGGTCGGAACGGCGAAGGGACGTCCTCAACGTCCGATCCCATATCGTCGTGAGCAGGTTCACTCGGATGGGCTGCGTCAAGTGCGACGGGTGCTTCCGCTGGGGTCGCGAGTGCCGCACACTCAGTGTGCGCGTCGGCGGTGGTGTGCTGGGGCGATGGCGGGGATGGTGCCACCGCACTTTGAAGCTGCTGTGCGTCAGCAGTGTGGGTCGGCGGTTGACAAGGCGCAGGGCTAGAGCAGTCCTCAGATCCACCGCTTTGTGGAGTGGGTGTACGCGCGGCCGCTACACCACTCACGTCTGGAGGTGAGGACGGAGTACTCGTCGTTGCCATGGGTGTGGCGTCTTCGGCAGCGGCAGCCGCGGACATCACCGGAAGCCGGGTGGGGGTTTCCGTCACGACCACCTCGTGGGTAAGGATGCTTTTGTTGGTGCGGAGGGGAGAGCGTCCGGGTCTCGCATAGAAGTTTTCCGGAACGGCGTCGCTCCACGTCCCGGGCTGAACCTCCGGTTTGTTGGACGACACCGGGGGCGACTGTTCGAGAATTTTGGCGGTGGACAGACTGGAGAAGATGCCTTTCGCGGGCAAGCCGCGTGGCGGCGTCAGCGCTGCTGACTTCTTCTTTTTGGCGGCCGCGTCCCCAGAAACAGCAGCCTGGCGTGCCGGCAGCGGATCGCTGTACACAACAGGAAACGACTCGAGCTCCACGTCCTCCGCGGTGCTGTCAGTTGGCTGGGGGCCAGCCAGGTTCGATATGGTGGACGACATGATGCCGTGACAAGAAGTCTTCGTTTGTCGTGTGTCGCGTGTTTCAAGTTAACTACGACGTCTCGCGTGTGATCTGAGAGTGCAAAGAAGCACTGACTAAAACAAAAGAAAGGCAAAGTAAAGAAAAGCAAAAGGGTTCGCAAGAAACAAAAACAAGAGAAAATTTATGGTGGGGAAAAAGAGAACAACAATAAGGTTGCGTTGTTGAGAATTTTTGTTGTTTTGGACTTTTTGTTTTGCTGTACATGGTGTGGCGAGTGGCACAGAGGCGCAGCGTGTTAGGAGGGTAGGCAGTAACGGTGCAAAGTGTGGTGTGCCGCGACACACTGGCGTGTGGTCAACAATAAACCTGACCACGGAGACGGCGAAGAAAACAAAACACAAAGAGGAGCACCTTCTTGTCATGTACACTCTTGACCCAGCCCGGCGAGACGACTAGGATGAGGACGTTCATCGGCGGTGCGCGATGGAGAGGGGCAACGCGCCTGCAAGTGCGGAGGGATTGGCTCGCAAGGGAGAGCTGTCTTAACGCCACCGCGGACAAGGCCATTGCAGCCTTGGCTAGTCATTTTTTTGTTTTCTGTGGTTGTTGACAATCTGCGTTGTTTGGTTGTACCTCCATACGCACGCCGAGGAGAGGGATAGAGAGAGAGCGGCACTTGAACAATCCGGCATGAAGTATAATCTAAATCAACAGTCAGAAAAACAAGTAACAAACGAGGAAACAAGGTGTAGAGACGCCCGAGAGGGGCCTCATTGCCTGTTTTTGAGGCTCCATCCGTCCCCCGCGCGCCTCCTACCTCAACCGCGCTAAGTACGTGCTTTGGGAGTGAAGCGAATACTGTCGATCAGTTACAGCTCGTCCATGTCCACGCTCGCGCCGACTGGTGCGCGACGAGGCGCCGCGGCCGGCGCAGAGGAGCCGCTGGCCGGCCGCTTGCGGGATGAGGTCGAACGGCTCTTCGAGGAGTGACGTTGAGCGCCGCGCAGACTCTCGACGAGCGTAAACGTTTTGCGGACAGCCAGAGGAGCCAAAATCATCCCCACGAACTCGCCAAAGTACTCGCCGCGCTCTCCACCGACAAGGCGACCAGCAGCGGCACCGCCAGCGCAGGAAACCATCGAGATGGTGCGTGAAACTGCCTGACGCACGATGACGTCTTGCTTCTGCTTCATAATAAGGAGACGGCCTGTGTCGACGATGATGTCGCCGAACAAGATGACGCTGTTACGCTTCGCGCTGTCCTGGAAAGCCTGCAGAGGGCTCGCTTCGGCAGTCAAGAAGGCCACATCCTTCTCTGTTGGCGCCGGTCCGAGGAGCGAGATGAGGAATTTGGGGATGTAGAGCTTGCGCAGGAGGTCGCCAATGTAGCGGTAGTGCAGGCGGGGGTACAGGTCCCACAGGTAGACGGTGCTGTTGCCCACCGCAGAGCCTTGAGCGATGAGTGCGCACGCCATCAGAGTCTGGCACCCCACGCGCGCGCACCGCTCGGTGTAGACAGTCGCCGCGTTGATGCCGCAGTTCTTGAAAATCTGCGCCAGCCGCTCGTTCGACACGTCCTCGCCCTTGTTCAGCTGCGCCTCAAGTTCACGGTTCACGGCGTTGAGGTAGGGAAGGGCGAAACCGATGAGAATCGCCGTCGATGACGTGTTCTCACGGAACCGCTTCGCCGTGATCGTGCGGACCGTGAAGCCGTGGGGTGGCGCGGTGCGGCCAACGGTGAGTTTGTCGGTCATCGTGTGTGAAGCAAGAAGGTAATAGAGAGGGAGGTACGACGCAACCTGCTTTTTGTAGTTATCGATAGTTAGTGTGGAACACGCTGCTCGGCTTCGTTTTCGAGTGTTGTAAACGGATTCAGAGAGAGAGAGGTGCACGATGAAACAGAAAGAAAAGTGCTGGACGACGAGTAATGACTTGAGGAGAGAGAAAAACAAGAAGGACCTGCAGCGCACGCAGCAATAGTCAAGGGACGCATTCACACGAAAGGGAAAGAGGGAGGGAAGAGTGTAGAGGTGCCCAATGGATGAAAACAGCGAGGTTCCCACAGCGGTACGTGGCACAAGTACGTGTTGGCGCCTTGCCTGGGGGTCTCACCACGACGTTCAGGTGTACCTCACGCACCGGTGACACGCGCAAGAAACGGAAGTGGTGTTGATTTCCTTCACGACGGGTGGGGGTGACACAGGCAGCCAGTGAAGCGCCGATTAAATCGATGCAGACCGTCCGTGATGCATTACATTTGTTGCCGTGAAAACGGACCATGTGTTTGGCATTTCAGTTCACTCTATCCTTGTGAACGCCAAGAGAGTAGAGGCACGCACTTGAGGAGAGGGTGCGCCCAAAAACGCGATCGATGAAACGTGACACAACGTGTTGTCCAGTTCACTTCGCCCGTGCCGCCTTCACACGCACACTCGCCGAAACAACACACAAAAAGCCGCCGCGCTCCCGCGTGACGGGTCATCTCACAAAAACAAAGAAAACAAAAACAGACGCAGTTGAGTACACTCTATGAGTCAGAGCAGAGAATGGTCCGATGAATATGCAGTACAGGGAGGACAAAAGAGACAGGGACGGAGCGCCGCATGCGCCAGACACACATAACAAACAAACAAGCAACGAAACCGTCCGCTCCGTTCTCCTCCGTCCTCCAAAATGACCGTTTCTGTCGATTTCTATAATGGCTCTCACGAGATTATGTTTCGTGCGCATACTTTGGCTGAACACCACGACAACGCGACTTGAAGTGGTGGAGGGTCACCCACCTCTTCTTTTTTTCTTTATACAGGTTCGTCAGTGTCGGTCCCACTCACGAGGAGATCTCGATCGCGGTAAGCGCCTCACCTTTGCCCGCAGTGGCGTTGTTCGTGGCGTCGGGTGTCACCGCGTCATTGACGGTCGGTGAGCTTCCCTGAGGAGCCTGCGCCGCCTCCACGGTCTGGCGCGTTGGGGACCCCGGATCGGCGATCGCATAGCCCTCCTCGAGCCCTAGACGCCTGAGCATCTTCTTCATTCGCAGCAGCTCGGTGCGGTGCTTGCACAGCACAGTGACGTCCGCCGTGCGCTGGTCGAGGCGTTCCTTCAGGAGACGATTGTCTTCACCTAAAAGTTGCACCTTCTCGCGCAACGCCTCGTTTTCGTTGCCGAGCTCTTCCAAGGTTCTTTCCACAAGGGCGTACGGGCTATTGATGTTGTTGAGTGCGTCACGTGCAACGTCTAAAGAGACCTGCAGACGCTGGATCTGCTTATCCTTGAACTCGCAGTCCCTCTGCAGAGAGGCGGTTTTGTTCTCCAGATGCAAGCACCGTTTGGTGACAACCAGTGTGTGCGCCAACTTGCGGGAGCGCGGCAGTGCTAGCCAGCTTTCGTAAGCTGTGCTTCCTGCGCCAGCGGTGTCACCACCGCTTGCGCCGCCGTCGAGGGCTCCAATGGCGGACGGGCTCCCCGGCTGCATCGCCAAGTTGGAAATGAAAAGCTCGGACTCCATCTCAAGATCGCCCAGCGCCTTCAGCTTCTCCTCCGATGCCTTTAGGGCAGCTTCTAGTTCTAGCACGCGCTGGCTGTTTTTCAGTCGTAGCTCGTAGTACTCGGACTTGAGGATATCCAGCTTCTGCTCGTTGCACTCCGCATTGGCCTTGTACCGCTCAACGTGCATCTCCGCTTCCTCCAGTCGCACCGACAGGCGCGCCACCTCCTCTGTCTTCAGCTGCGCGTGCAGCTTGGCAGTCATGTACTGCTCCTGGTCGACATACACACTCTTCAGCTTTCCTTCCAGTTCGCGCACGGTCGCCTCAAGCTCTGCCACACGCGCGTCTTGCTTCTCGAGCTTGCGAATCTTTTCACGGGCACCGCTCGTCTCGTCGTCGTGGAGGGCCTCCAGCTCCTTCACGCGGAGCTTCAGGTCGGCACTCTCTTGCGTCAGTTTTGTGACGGTGCTGCTCAGTTCCGCCGCACGACGCGTGGCGGCCTCTGTTGTCGCTCGCAGCGAGCCAACACGGCGAAAGATGCCCAGCTTGACAGTGTCTATGAGGTCACGCTGCGATTCCGGCAGCGCCTCGATCTTGTGGTACTCTTCCTCCGTCACGGGGTTTTCAAGTTCCATGTGAACCTGTACCTTGATACGGTCAACCTGCTGTTGCGTGCTACTCAGACGTTCCTGCAGACGCAGAGTGAGCGAGGACACGTCCAACTCACGCGCTTTGAGCCGCATGTTTTCCTCCTGTAAGAGGCGGATCTCATCGCGCTGTCGATCAATCCGCTGCAGCAGTTCCTTCGGCGAACTCGGCAAGTTATCCAGAAGGGCAGCAAGGTTTCTGCCTTCGAACCGGAGCCGGCCACTACCACCGGAGCGGAAGCCGCTGCTGTCAGTGCTGGCGCCGTCTGCGGATGTGTCGGACGACGAGGAGGTGGTGGCCGTTGAGCAGACGCGTCGACCGTCGCGCGCACTGCGACCGGCTGCGTGCAATTCTTCCGCGGCTGACTGCGGCATCGATGAAGCGATGGTGTAGTGAAGAGGAGGTTGCAACGCTCGTCGCAAGCCCACCGGTGTATATTGTATGCACGTACGACGCACGCTTGGTAGTCGTCGATGAGAACAGCGAACCGACGTGCGTCAGGAACGACAGAATGCCGAAGAACGGGTGCGGCAACAAACAGCCGCGCTCAGGGGTTCAGTCGCTGCACACGTCGTTCAGTCGAGTGTGTGTTGAGAAGGGAAGAAATAAAGAAGAAAAGAGAAAGACATGGGGAGGGATGCGTGGCACCGTGTCCTGCTCAAATCACGAGTTCGAGCATGTGTGTGTGTGTGACACCAACAGGGTCCAGAACCGTCACCACTGATGAGAAAAGAGGCACACAGACAGACACACATACAATTAACTGTAAGGAAACAACGTACGCACTGTTGTGCAGAGATGCATTGAAAGAGGTTCTCGTGCCGGGGTGTGTGGTGTTTTGTGTTCTCTCGCTTGCTGATGCTCAGCCGACACACACGCACTTGGTTAGATGATGGTGTTCAGAACAACTACTCGCAGGGGGTCTCTCGTGGGTTGGGCACACCTTCGAGTGAAGATCGTGCCACGTGCCACGTGACGATAGTGGCTTGACATTACCCTGTCCCATCACAAAAAATGAGAGCCAGGTGCTCCCCATCACTGCGTCAACACGAGTAGAAAGAAGAAACAAACAAAAAAAAAACAATAACAGTGCGGCACAATGACGTGCGAAGCGCCGGTGGTGATCGGCGGGGCGACGTTCCACATGCGCACGAGGAGGGAGAGAGGAGGGGGGGGGGGCAAGGCCGTGCGTGGAGGCTGATGTGGGATCTACGTGCCACACGCGCCACTTCCGCACCGGTGTCACTCACCGCGTCTTTTTCCGTGAGTGGCACCGAAAGCCGGCAACGCCGACGCTGTTCACAGGTCGTGCCGTGTCCCGACTGGTGATATTCTCCTTACGCGGGCTTGCACGTACGGCAGGGACTGAGGCCATCGTCCATGGCCTCGCCGAGCGTCAACGAGGTGAGACGCGCATTCCCAACATTCTCGCAATCCTGCTTGTGGAACGCACTTCCATTGCGTGTCTTGTACACCACCAGATTGGTGTTGAAGGTCTTCCAGATATTCAGCTTCGCCTTTCGGGCCTTCTTCGCGGCACCAAGCATCTCCGTCTGCTTGGAGATGTTTGACCCGCCAGGTGCGTAGAATGTGGCGAGACCCTTTTCGATGGTCGCGATGTTCACACAGAGGTAGCCGCCAACTGACTTGTTTGGGTTCGCCACGAAAACGTACGCGAGCAAACGGCCGTAGGTGTCCTCGCGCTCATCCTTGTCAAACTGAAGCCACACCTGTGCCTTCTTCGGGCAAAGCTGCTTCACAAAGTTGGCGCTCTCCTCCGCGTAGGGCTCCTTCTCCTTCAGCTCCGGCGCATCAGAGCCACGCAGACGAATGCGGGCACGGTTCTGTTCGTTAATGGTGAGCGTGTCGCCATCGTAGACGTGTGAGATGGTCGCTTTCTCGACGCCGCTGGGGAGCGACGCGAAGTGCGCGAACTGGAACTCGGAAGAGGAAGAGGATGACGTCCCACCGCCAGTGGTGGTCGGTTGTGCTGGCGCCGACGGCTGGTTGTTTCCACCTGTTGGCTCATGCGGCTGTTGTTGAGGCTGCTGCTGTGGCTGCTGTTGCGCCTGCTTCACCAGCGTTGCGCAGCACGAAATACAAGAACCCATGTCGACGTGCGGGGAATCAGTGGGAAGAGAGTACTAGACGTCGGTGTATTGACTGGCGCGCCGGTAGACAACCGCGGAACACCACACGGCCAGCAGAGTGCCGATTGCGAGAAAAGAAGAGCGCGAGAAGGAGGCAGGGCAAAGACAATGAAGAAGGCAGCGACATGACATCACGGTACCGCCACAGAACACGCTGAATTCTTTGCACGAGAATGTGCTTATGCGCATGTGGGCTGGGGCTGTGGGTCACTGTCGTGACGTGTACAACACAGAGCGGTTGACGTGGTGAACATATCGTTGGCACACGACGAGGTGGAGGGTGAAAGGAAACATGTGCCACAGAGGCGCAACGAGAAAGAATCAAACAAGACACACGGACCTCACAAATACACACAGGCGTCAGTGCGCCGCACAGTGCGAAGGGAAGAGGCCCAAGGCCGCCTGTTTGCCAAGTGAATCAACTATTCGGTGTGCACGTGCCCGGCGGGTGCTAGCCGGCTAGCCGCTGTCACCATGGTGCAGCACATTGAAGCCAGTCGAGCGGGCAAGTCCCACGCGCGTGGCGTACTCCAGCGGCGCGTCCACCTGCCCCAGGAAACGTCGTCGTTGCTCCTGAAGAATAGCGAGCTGTGATCGTGCATTCTCTAACTCAGCGCGAAGGGCTTCCATCTCCACCGCCATAATGTCGATCAGGTCCAACTCCTTGCTGCGGCGTGCCATACGCGACATACCATCCGCCGGTGCGTGGGCGACAGCCATGATAAACTCCAGTGATACCATCGTCTGCGTCGCGGCATCCGATTTCTCACTCTCTGCCGACTTGCCCTCTGCCACGGTGGACACCCCAGCCGAGAGGAAGCCGCTATTTCGCTCATCCGCAAGCGGCGTTGACGGGGGCACGCTGTCGTAGCCAGTCGCCGTGAAGCCCTTCGCACCAGCTGCCTCGTTGCCGGCCAGGGCAGACCACGGAAGTCGACGCAACGCGTTCGCCGCGGCCAAACGCTTCTCGAGGTCGCGGATGACGCGGTGCGCTTCCTCCATCTCGGCCAAGTGATCCTCCTCCATCTCGCGCAGCCGTGTGTCGGTGGTGGCTGCGACGTGCACGAGTGGATCCGACATGTGCGATTCCAGCAACGCGCTTGTGAGGTGCGCCAGAACATCGCGCTCATCCGTGATCGTGTCGCACAGCTGCTGTAGTGATGGCTGCAGCGACGGTGGCTGAGAAGAAAGGGTTGCCTCATGTAGTGTGCGCCAGGACGCCGCCACGTTGGGCAACCGCGCGGCCACAGTGGCCACCGCGGTGGACGTGATCTCGGCAGTGGCGCGTGCCAAGGCAGTGGTGAACTGCTCGCCGTCGTCCGCGATGGACGACACCAATGGCCAGCATACCTCGACTTCCTGTGTCATGTGCGTCCTGGCGTGCTCTGGGGACGTCAGTTCGCGGAGCTGTGCACGCTGGTCTTGGCACTCTTGTTCTAACACCTGAACCCGCTGCCGGAGGTTGTACCACTCTTCCTCGCTATGGGGGGCTTCGGCAGGGACAGCAGGAGGGGCAGGTGTGGGTGTGGCAGCGGCAGGCGTGCGCGCAGCCTCCTCGCGCAGTCGCTGCACCTCCTCCGCGAGCACACGGTTGTCGGTCATGGCACGTTCATACCGTCGTTGCCACTTGGCACACCGGCTCTCTAGTTTTGCTATCTGTGCGGCGCTGACTTCGTGTGGGCGTGGAAGTGACTCGATTGGTTCACCACGCTGGTGGACAACGAACGCTGCTGGGCGCCGCGGCACCTCCGGCGACTGGTCGATGCTGAGGGCCTCCTGAACGTTTGGTCTTCGTGGTACGTCCGCTGCGACATCGGCTCGATAAGCTTTGCTTTGCTGGTGCGATCGGTGAAGATGAAGGGGAGACGAAAGCGGTGGCTCTGGCGCTTCGCGGTGCAACCACCACGAGGCCGAGCTCTCTTCGCTGTCCATGAACAACGTCGATCCCCCACTCAACTCGATACACACGCACAGCCCACGCGAAGGTGGTGGCAGGAGGAGAGGGGGAGAGAGGGAAGTGAGGCGTTCACTGCTTTTCCACGATGGAACGGGCACCCGCCAGCTGTCTATATCACTGTCATGGGCACAATAAGAGGAAGCAGGAGGAGACGAAAAGGGGAAAGAGGTGAGGACGAGGAAGCGGCACCGATGAAGTCGACACGTTCACTCACTGTTACTGGCAGGAGTTCAGGAAGAAGTCACGTGGGCACGGTTAGAGAGACACCGCGGTGACGGGTCTGTATCTCTGACGATACGATACTTGTGCTGTGTGTGCGTGTTTCAATACACACACACACACACACACACACACACGGATCCGCTACACGCTACGTACAAATCAGGTAAGGAATTGCTGTTGTTCACCTCGGTGAGTGATCACTGCGTGGCGTGCCAGTCGCGCAGCCAGGCACGACCACCAGTGCGGCACAAAAAAAGAACAAAGTGACAAGAGAAGGAGGTGAAAACAAGAAAAGAAGAATACTCTCAAGGACAAGAGAATCTGAGGGTCACACTCACACATGCCGGAGGCACAAAACAGGGTGGTTAACAAAAGAAAAAAGATATGCGTGCTCGATGACACTGAAGGGGCCTTGCGCACCGCATTTGAGCTTGTTTGAAGACATGTCTTTACGAGGAATTATTTTGGTTTTACGTTTTTTGTGGGGTGTGTGAATTTTTGATATTGCGGCAGCGTTTTGTCTCGTGGGCTGCCGAGTGGTGCTGCGCACAACTGCACAGACGCACACTAGTAGGCACCGGCGTCCGCAGCCGCACCCTTCACGATGGCCATGCCCGAGCTGGTGCCGATGCGGCGCACGCCGGCATGAACGTACTGGTGGGCGGTGGAGTAATCGCGCACGCCGCCACTGGCCTTGACGAGGGCAGCGTTGCCCACGACCGCCAGCATGATGTCGACCACCTCTGGCGTGGAGCCGCTCGTGCTGAAGCCAGTGGAGGTCTTCACAAAGGTAGCGCCGGCGGCCACAGAGAGAATGGCGGCGTCGATGATCTCCTCGTCCGTCAAGAGGCAGGTTTCGAAGATGACCTTCGACGTCACGCCCGCGGGAGCACAAACATCCACAACAGCCTTGATGTCCTCGTAGACGAACTTGTAGTTCTTCTCCTTGAGCTCGCCAACGTTGATCACCATGTCGACGTCTTGCGCACCGTGGGCGATCTCCTCCTTGGCCTCCGCCGCCTTCATGGTGCTCGTCATCTGGCCGAGAGGGAAGCCACACACACACGCCACACGCACGTTGCTGCCGGCGAGCTCCTTCTTGCACTGCGCCACACGGCAGCCATTCACACACACGGCCTTGAACTTGTGCTCCTTCGCCTCGTTGCAGAGAGTCGTGATCTCCGCTGACACGGCGGCGGCCTTGAGCTGCGTGTGGTCGATGAAGTCACCGATGTAGGCACCCGCGGCAAGCGGCACGCGCCAGGATCCGTCGGCGACCTTCAGGTGGGGGAACTTGTCCGCTAGGTCCGGCATGCCAATCGCGGTCGCGAGGACAGCGATACGCGACTCGATCTGCGCGTTCAGCTTGCCGGTGTAGCCGGGGCGTGTCGTCATGTGGAGGTCCGTCATGTTGTGCTGGGTGGTGTGAAGAGATCACTCGAGAAGTAGGCAAAAGGTGAACACTGTGGAGAGTTAACTGTTGTTGTTGTTGTTTTGTTGCAGCGATTTTGTGTAACAGTGGAGCGGTCATAACCGAGACAAGGATGAGCAGTGAAAGAGGGAGAGCGAGAGCGTGGAAAGGTGTCAGTAGAGGAAAACAAAGAAAAACAAGGCACCACAATGGACAGTGATGTAGCAAAACAAGTCCGTTGGCGAGAAGACCGTCCGCACTGACCCAGTTACGAGACTTTCGCGCCACGACTCACAAAGGACACAAAAATAACGAGAGCACGCACAAACGAGAGATCGTTGTTTTGTTTGTTTGAATGGGCTGAGGCCTATTGGTGCACCGTTCAAGGTGAGCATACTCATAGAGGAAGCTGCATCACCGGAACCACACACGTCGGTACAGATAAAAAGTAAAAAAGAACAGAAGAGAGTGAAGAAGACGTCATAAAGACAAAACGAAAAAGAAGAACAAAAAAAGGGGATTGATCTTCGCGGAGAATCTGGAGAAGAAAAGAAAGAAGCGTTTTTGTTTGTTTGTTTGGTCGTGATTCTCTTTTTGTTGTTGTGAGGGTTGACAAGGAATTGTTTTTCGCGTTTTCCTTTTTTTTTTTGGAAGGCCAACAGCTGTGCGTAACTGCACACTGGCAGTACGTGCTCACTTCGGGACTTGGCAAATGGCGACGCCGGCACTTGTGCCGATGCGACGCACACCCGCACGGATGTACTGGAGAGCCGTGCTGCGGTCGCGAATACCGCCGCTGGCCTTCACCAGCGCCTCGTTGCCCGCCACAGCGAGCATGATGTCCACCGCTTCAGGTGTCGCACCGCCAGTGCTGAAGCCAGTAGAGGTTTTGATGTAGTTGCTGCCGGCCGCGATGGCGAGAATGGAGGCGTCAATGATCTCCTCCTCCGTAAGCAGGCAGATTTCGAAGATGACCTTGGTCGTCACGTTCGGTGGGCACACACCGCACACAGCCTTGATTTCCTCGTAGATGAAGCGGTACGCCTTGTTCTTGAGCTCTGCCACGTTCAACATCATGTCCATGTCAAGCGCACCGTTGTCCACCTCATCACGCGCCTCCGCAACCTTGACGGACGTCGTTGTCTGACCAAGTGGAAAGCCCACGGAGCCACCCACGCGCACGTTCGTGCCCTTCAGCAGCTCCACACACCGCCTCACCTGCGCGCAGTTAATCGCCACGGCGCAGAACTTGTGCTCACGGGCCTCGTCGCAGAGTTGGACAAACTTTGCGTGATCGGCGTCCGCCTTGAGTTGGGTGTGGTCAATGTAGGGTGCCAGGTCAGCGTCATCGGCAAAGACGGTGGACTGGCGCCACGAGCCGTCCGCCACCTGCAAGTGCGGGAAGCGCTTCTCCAGGTCGGGAATGCCGATCTCATTTCCCAAAAAGCGAACGCGCTCGAGGATGCGAGCGTTCAGCTTGCCGGTGTAACCCGGGCGTGTCGTCATGTGAAGATCCGTCATGGTGGCGTGTGTGTGTTGGTGAGTGTGTGTGTGTTGGTGAGTCGACTTAATTTTTTTTGTTCTTTGATGTCAGGATTAGGTCACACCAAAATGAGCAAAGGTTCAAGACCGGCACGAAGTAGCAGTGGTGAGAGGTGTAGGAGATGCACAGGTGTGCTCATTGCGTTGAAGGAAACTCAAAAGAGGAAGCGGTTCCGCACGTTATTTGGCGGACGGTGCAGCTGATGCACGTATCAGCGTGTTTTCTATCTCTCTCTCTCTCTGTCTGTCTGTCTGTTAGATGGTCGTGCATTCAGCGCCCGCTTGTGTCTCCTTGACAGGAAGGTGGCTTCAAAGCATCTCATGCGTGACTGACTTCGTTGCTGTGACTCGCCATATGCGAATGATCTATCATGTCCGGAAAGGACAACAGCCACAACCACTACATTCTCTATCTCTATCGCTGCCTCAAACAGCCCCACAGCCCAGAGGAAGGACTGGAGACAACGTCCCCGCAACAAATCTGTTGCTGACTCTGTCGCTCATTGTAGTCGGTTCTTCTTCTTTTTCTTGGCGGCGCCGTCACTGTTGGTAGGGGCGGATGCGAGGCCTGTGGCGGGGAGGGGCGCGGTGCCTTTATGGGGCTGACGTGCCACGAGATCCTTCGCCGCGGCAACGGCATCCTCGACTGAGCACAGCGTCCGGCCATCGAGCTCGGCATGGGCAGCGGCATTGGCGGGGGCGCCACCGTTACGCTCGTTGAGAGTCCGTCGACGACCCCAGGCGATGATGCTGAACCGGTCGCCAACAGGCCCGTGCACGCGTGGGACACCATGAGTGAATGTCTTGTTGATCTCGCCCGTGAAGGCGAAACAGTCCCCGTTGAGCTGCGGGAAGTTGAACTCCCGCTTGGAGGCCTCGTGAATGAAGAGCAGGCTGCGCGTGGCGCCGAGGGTGATGTCCACCGTGATATCCTCCCGCTCCGCGCGGCCGCCGTACGCGTGGCTGTCGTGGTGCTGCGTCTTCCACTGCGTGCCGTCGCGGTAATAATTGAGCCGTGTCGCGTACACATCCACGTCAAAGTACTCGGCCAGCATGTCGATGATGTCGTTGAACGTCTGGCTGAGCTCCTGTGGGTTTTCGAAAATCTGGTGCTTGCTCCACTCGATGAGTCCATTGGGTCCCGACATCGTCGCGCCTGTCACCTCACACACTTCGCGCTTGAGCTGCTGGTAAAGACGATCGTCTTTGACGTCGCAGAGGAAGTTATGGATGTAGATCGCGTTTCCTCGGAGCAGAGCACTGTAGTCATCGACAAGCTGCGCATCCACCCGCGCGCACTCCGACTTGAGGATGCTCGCTGCGAAGCTGAGCGCCTCGTTGCGGAACACCGCCCCTTCGGCGACCCGCTGACGCAGTAACACACTCTGCCACTGATCACCGCGCTCGTCGTCCTCAGTGACGCTCTTGGGGGGTGCGTCAGGTTGGTTTGAGGGTTGTGGTTTAGCACCGCCTCGCAGCGCCAACGCGAGTGACATGATTGCAGGAAAGAATGAAAAGTTCCGAGTGAGGGGGATCACGTTCGTCGTGCGTGCTAGCAGTACCTAGCGTGATGAGAGGGGTTTGTAGGCAAGGCACGAATAAGGACAAGGGGAGAGTAGAGGAGACAAGTACTTGATGTGTGATCTAACGGCGCGCACAGGATCGTCCGTAGGCTCTATCGGCAGAGACCTCAAAAAGAGGACCTGAGCATTACGGAAAGAGACATTGCCGATCATTGCCTGTTCACATAGCGGACAGCATTTCACAGTGCACAGCGTGCAGGACAGCGATTTTGGAACCCACGCGGCGTCTTGTGGCAGCGCTGCAGCAAGAAACACCGTGCGCGGGCGAACCTAGTCACACGCACCACGACAGCGGTATGATGCCTTGTTGTCTTTGCCTGTTGAGGGGGGGGGGTGGCTTTTGAAGAAGAAAAAGCCCAACGAAAGAAAACTTTTTTGATAGATCACCAACGACTGACAGTGCGTCGATAGAATCAACCACACTAACACACACAAAAACATACGCAGACACATACGCCTCGCTGGCGAATACATACTGTGCATCACGACGACGTTCGGTCTAGCGTATTTGTGTGTGTTTCAGCGGTCTCCGTCTTCAAGCGCACATTTAGCCAGCAGGTTGATCACAAAAAAAAAATGGAATCAAGCATAGCACGACACTGAGTGGCAGTAGTCAGTGCTGAGGGCACACACATTTAATAGGTGATGTGGCTCTTCACAAAAGCTTCCCAAGAGCCCTTCGTGCGGGGACCCTCGTAGTCGATGCCGGTCTTGTTGCTCTTGGTGAACAACTTCATGGTGGGGTAGCCCTTCACACCGTGGGCAGCACCAATCTCGCGGTGTGTGGAAGCGTCCACCATGGCGATGATGACGTCGCCGGAGATGGGGTACTGCTTGCCGAAGGTGTACCAGTGAGGCTTCATGGCGTTGCAGTGACCACACCACGGCGCGTAGAAGAGGACAAATACATCCTTGTTGGGGTCCTCCACGATGGGGCGGAAGTTCTCAGGGTTCAGCTCCACCACATCGGCACGAGCAAACGACGCCACGAGAGCGAGCAGAGCCAAACACACCAAAAGCAACTTGCGGGAGTTCATTGACGTGAAGTATTGTTGTCGGTGCCAGAGCAGCAGAAGCAGTTGAGAAAGGATATGTAAAGGTGAAGGGCTGCGTGGAGGACACAATGTTTTTTGTTCCATGTTTTTTGTTCCCAAGTAGTCGACAGTCAGAAAGGCACAAGCACGATCATGTGGGGATGAGAGACAAAGTGTGTGTACAGAGAGAAGTGGTACGTCTGCAGCGCAGCGTACATGTCGGCGAACAAGTTGGTAGTGGCCGAAAGAGACGAGTGGGGATCTGCAGTTACATTGCTCTGCGGGTAAGCACAGTGTGCGGTGGCGAGTGTGTACGTAGGAGCAGGTCGTCACCACGACAACCTCCCACGTCTCGGCTGCGTCACAGATATGTGGCACGCCGTGTGTCCACGCAGTACTGTGTTCATCTACTGTTCTTGTGTCACCAGCCACTCGCACTACAATTCAAGAACAAAAACAGGAAGAGAGAAGCGAGAGGCTCTGCGTTTCTGCTCTGGTCCCGCTAGACCTGCATTATTGAACTTGTCGAGACACGGTAGTTCCTCATTGCACTGCCACGGGACGACGTGACAAAAACACACAGGGATACATAAACAATGGTGTGGTGCACCACCGTGCGAATGGGAGGTTGTGTAGGGTGAGAGAAGCCACACATGAACGTGCAGTAGTGCGAAAAGAATCAGCACAAAGAACAACAAAAGGGAAAGTAATACTTGAGGCAGGCGTACGATCTAACAAATCTATGTGAGGCGGGTACTCCATGGGTGCTTTTCAAGGACAGTGTGCCCCGTTGGGCGTCTGTGCTTCGTGTCGGTCACTAAACCGCAAGTCGCTTCTGGGCAATGCGACGCATCTCCTCCGGTGAGAGGATCCGGTCTTCCGGTGCGACGGTGGTGCCCATGTGCAGGTCGTCGCCCACCTCGCCAGAGTATGGCAGGTCTTTCCCACACATTGCCGTGGCCTCTGCGCTGGTGCTATCTGCCTTGGCCGTCAAGTCACCCCGGCGCAAAATGGGTCTAGCAGCCTCAAACAGACGGCTGTCTGTGGCCGGGCCATGGGCGGCAGCGAGTTGTTGCTGCCGGCGGGAGTACGCGATGAGGTACTCTTCCACACGCTGCTCGACCAGCGCCAGTGCCTCTGAACACGTCGCACGGCTCACCCGTTCACTACCGGTGGTGCTGCGCAGCGCGGCAATGCTGCAGCCAAGACCGGCAAACATCTGCTCGATGTGCGCGACAGTCTTTTCCAGCAGTAAATCGCTCTCTGCGGCTGACTCCTCCTGGTCACGCGTCTGTGACTGAAGAGCCACGAGCTCTTGCCGCCGCCGACGCATGCGAAGCATCCGCTCAGCTTGTTCCTCCGATGCTGGGACACCGAGCGAGCCGGCCACTTCAACCAGTTTCGCCTTTTCGGCTTCCAGCTTCTGCATCTCCTCCTCGATGGTGCTCACCTCCGCAAAGCAGCGGAAGCGGTCGTCGGCGCTGGACTCAAGGAAGGTCACGACGCCCTGGGCGGTTTCGGCCCCCGACAGTTCTGAGAGACGGTTGAGGTGGTCCTCAAACAAAGCTATGCGCCCCTCCACCGTGCTGGGGTCCAACGACGCGCTATGCGTGTCGTCTGAGGTGTGGCTGCCGTGGTCAGACGAGACGCCACCAGGTCGCGCCGTTCGATTCAGCTCTGGCTCTTGAGCGTCGCGACTTGCGCTACGGCGTGCGCGCAGGCCACCGTTTGCCGCTTCCCGCTTCGCCTGCTCGTTCTTCGCTTCGAGCTGAAGTCGCTCGTGACGCGCGTTGGCGACTTGTTGACGAAGGGCTTGCACGCGGTGTGCGTTCTCCGACTGTCGTTGCTCGTTCTGTTGCTCGACAGCGGTGAGCTCCTCAAACGCCTCTTCAAACTGCGCGTCCTCCTGATCCGCGAGGAGGTGCATGCGGCGGAGTTCTTCGGTGGCAAGTGCGCGCTCGTCAAAGAAGGTCTGACAGACCTCGTTCAAGAAGGCCATTTGCTTCTTCTTGTCGAGCAGTTCGTTCATACGACGAGCGTAGTTCTTTTCGTAGCGTGTTTGGGCGACAAGCTTGGCATCAATCCCCGTGCGCAGAGCCTTGGCGTCACTGGTCATATTGGCGAGCTTGTCAAGCTCTTGCGCGACGTGCGTCTCGAGAACGCGAATGAGGTCGCGTACCTGCATCTTGCCTTGAAGCAGCTTGTGGGACTCTAGATACGCCTCCACAGCTGACGAGTACCGTACGCGTTGAACGCCCACGCGTTCCTGCCGCAGTTGATTGAGCTGAACACGCAAACTCTCAAGGTCCTCTTCCGCATTCGCACATTCGACTCGCTTCGACTCGACAAGTGCCTTGGCCTGCTGGTAGGCGGGTGTGCTGCTCGCCACCAGCTTGAAAGCACCGCCGCGGCCAGTGTCTGAGGAAGCACCGCCGCTTGCGCCGCGCGCAGCTGCAAGCTCCTCAGGTGAGAGGCATTCTTCCATGCGCACCTCATCGAGGCGATCGCGCAGACCGTTGTGCTCGTGCTGCAGAGCCTCTACTTCGCGCTCGTGCTGTGCAAGGGTCCGCTTGAAGTCATCTTGCAGCTCACGTAGTGAGGTCTCCATCTGCGTGGCACGTTGCCGGAGGTAGTCAACAGTGATGGGTGGTGGGGCGCCATTCGTGCGGCTACGGGGCGGCTGTGCTGATGCCGGTCGCGATTGACGACGAGGCATTGAGCGTCTAGATTTGCGTTAATGGCAACACGAAGAAAGAAAAGGGGGAAAAGCAAGTAAACTAAAGAAGGAAGGTACACGCGATCAGTGCAGCAAACTCTATTCAGTCGCAGTGAGGGATTGCTCTGCCTCGATGGGCACGTCGTTCGAGTGGCGCTCAGGCAAAGAGGGGGAGGGGGTAAGGAAGGGGTGGCAATCGTGAGCGACGACATAGTCGAGCGAGAGAGGCGAGACGAGAGAAGGAGTAGATCTAATGGCAATCGCCATCATTGACTACGGTTAGTGCCAGGCGCTGATGCCAGGTGCCAACCACACACGCACAGGCTCCCAGACAGTGATGAGGGCGGCTAGAAGTACCCACGAGTATTACATTGACTTTCGTCAGTTAGCAAAATCATTCACATACTACAAGTGCTTCGCGTAGAGAGAACAGGTAAACGAGGGAGGGGGAAGGGGGCTAGCTCAGAGTCGAGGTCACTGCCCCCTCGGCCACTCTTCCCTTTTTTTCGTTATGTGATGAAAGTACACGCACAGAGACATCACAGGTGTGAAGGCGTGGCGCCAACCGCGAGCACCCGCTGGTAGGCGACGCGCTCCCCGTCTGGCACCGGCAGTAGAATGTCGCCTTTGAACACGTATCCCGCCCGTTCCACCGTCTTGCGCATCACGATGTTGAGGGGGTGGGTGTCGATACGGATGTCCTGAAAGCCGTACACACTGCACATAGAGGTGAGCAGCTGAAGGATGAGCACGCCGTACGCACGACCACGGAAGCGCGGGTTGACCGTGACGCGGTGTATGGCCGCGTACGCGGAGTCGACGTAGCGCGGCCATGCGCGCAGCCTCTCGTAGGCGGCGTCCTCGGTAAAGGTGAGCGAGCCCATCGCGGCAATCGCCGTGGTCCGAAGCACGGGGTCCAGTGAGCTGTTCGCGGTTTCCGCGGGTGGTGTCGGCGCAACGAGTACGTACGCCCGACCATCTGTGATGTCCTGGCGCAGCACGCTCTCAGCGGGTCCTTCCCCATTTTGCCACTGAGGCACACGGCGGCTCGCCAGTCCGCGTCGCGCACAGTCCACAATCGCTAGCATGACCGGCAAGTCAGCCAAGGTGGCCTTCCGCACGTACTCGTCACGCATCCTTGTTTGAACGGGGCAAGGGGGAGGCAAAGAGGGATCTCGGTGGTCGGTAAGAATCGAACGCAAATAAAACAAAAGGAAAGTGACGCGTTAGGCGATAGCTGTTCACGTGCGTCTGGCAGCGTGGCAGCCGGGAGTGGCGAGGTGAACGCGGATGAGACACGGACCCCCCCCCATACACACACAAAGAAAGGGCAAGGGTGAGTCATGGGAATGGTTGGATGTGTGAGAACTCTTGCGGTAATCGTAACACAGGTGAAGGGGGCTCAGGAGAGTAAAGGCACTAGTGGATGACACCAGTGACAGTTGTGGCTGGCAATTGCGGTGCTCGCTTCTCCACAGCAGCCTAGGTCTCCGCTAGCCGAGAGAGCACGGTGTGTGTAATGAATACGAGAGAGTATGCATTTGCTTTTGTTTTTGCGTATAGCAAAAAGAGAAAAAGAGAACAAAAGTGTCTAGCGACAAACCCGAGATTGTACTCGGATCGTCTATGTGCGTCTATCAGGTAAGCAAAAAACTCCCACGATGCAAAAAGAAAAAAAAAAGGGACCGGGCGATGGTAACGTGCGTGACACTGCACCTGCCCATGTCACGTTGATGAACCTGTTTGGGCACTCAACTTACCTTTGCATGCCTCGAGTTCCAGACGCAGCAGTGCTGATTCTCGCTGATGTGTTTCCAGCAGCGTCACCATGGCGCTGAGCTTCCCGCGCAATTCCGAATTCTGGCGCTGGTAGGCGAGGGCCTCTCGCGCAAGCTGCATCATTTGCTCGTCACGGTGACGCTGCAGCTCTACCAGTTCACTCGTTGAAGCATTCGCTTCGTGGCGTACCACACCTCCTGTCCACGTCGCGGACGAGGCGCGCATCGGTTGGGCCAAGCTGGCCTTCAGACTATCGTACACGGACGCGGCCTGCGGGCTCGGCGAAGACCAACGCTGCACGTCGGGGACGGGATCGGGTGCTGCCGCGGCGTTTGCAACCCAATCAGGCGACTCACTGCGGAGGTGTCCTCCGCGGAACTTGGGAATTTGGATCACAGCGCTAGTACCAGTGTTGACAGCTTTGGCGGTCTCAGCCAGCTCATCATCCAACGGGCTGGGATTCAGGGTGGTGGCAGGTGCCGGTCCGGGTGAAGCAGACGCGGGGCTGCGACTCTCTGTGAGGGCACCTCGCTGTGGTTGCGGCCGCATCTCCAGCGTGCTCACACGTTGAGCCAAGGCGCGGTTTTCCCCTAGCAAACGTTCCACCAAGCGGATCTGGTCATTGAACGTCGTCACATCCCTACTCAGCTCTTCCTCGCATGTCTCTACATACTCATACGTGCACTGAAGTTCGTCACGTAGTAGTTCTGTTTCTTGCAGCAGTTGGTCGCGCTCCTCCTCCACAGCACGCAGCCGCTCAGCCGCCTCAGAGGTTTCGCGCGAGTGGTGACTGCGACTTCCAGACTGGGGTCTTTGGTGCTGCTGACGCTGCAGCCGTTCAAACTCCCGCACAGGCACGTTCAGCACCTTCATCGCCAACGAGCAGTACTGCGCGGTCCGCAATGTCTCCTCCCGGTTGGTGCTGTCAGGAGCTACACACGCGATGAAAAGCGTCTTGCTGTGACCCCCAAGCGCGTCCTGTAGCAGGCGCGTGAGCTTGCCGCTGCGGTAGGGAATGTGCGTTGAGGCCGCCTCAGCCGTGTCGCCGGCAGACAGTGATGACGGCGTTTGTGATTGCCGCGCCAGTGCACGAATGACGTTACCGAGGGCAAACAAGCCCGTGTTGATGGCGACGCTCTCCTCGAAGCGCTGGCCGACGTTGAGAGTCTTCTTGTTGCGCTCAGAGCCAGCGAGGTCCACCAGGTGCAGCTTGCACCCCCGGTGGTCGTCGAACACGGTGAAGATGCAGTGGCTTCGGCTCGAATGGGCGTTCATGTGTGTGGCGGCGGTGGCGCGCACGGCGGTGCCAGCATCTACGAGATGCAGAACGTCCTCCAGTGAGCGCGCCTTGAGACGTCGGGCCCCGATGACCTGGACACCGCGCACAAACGCACGGGCAAATCCACGGTCACCGCTGTGACGGTCGAAGGCGTAGCGATGGTCGGTGCGGCGTTCTTTCGGCACCAATTGAACGGTGCGATCGGCAGCAATGACAAGGTCTTCAGCCGGACCCTCGTAGAGGCGCACCGCGGAACCACTGGCCTCGGGGTGAGGGGAGAAGAGGTCGCGTACAGTATCACCATACACCTCGAGACATTGAAAGCTAAAACCGTCGGCGCTGCCACCACCGCCGTCCTGCACAACGCGGTGCAGCACCTCTGGGATGAGTCCGTTCACCGTGAATGTCTTTCCCGAGCCCGTCTGGCCGTACGCCATGACCGTGGTGCTGTAGCCTTCGAGGAAGCTGGACACGAGAGGCGCCACGCTCTGCCGGTAAATGGTTTCGGTGTCGTCGTCCATGCCAAACACACGATCCACTCGAAACACGCGCTTCTCGCCAACGGCCAGATGAGTCTCATCGAGTTTAATAGCGGTCAGCTGTGCCTCCTCGGGGTCAGTTTCGAGGAACGGTCGAATGCGCACCGCGACGCGGACGCGCTCCTTGCCTGAGCCGTCCATTGGCGTCCGTGTTTGTGTCTGTGTAGCTGGGGGCAAGCAAGGTTACGAAAGAGAAAAACATGGGGAACGGTAAAGAAGGTGCACGACGAATGAGTGAGAAGTGTGGCGATGTGCGTTGCCTGTGGAAGCGACACCGTGCGGGTTTCCTGCCACGCACAAGAGCCGTTCATGCCGTTGGCCGCTTGCGGTCCTGTGACATGCACTTGGGAGAAGAGAGAAGGGCAGACGACCTGGGGTCTCGATTCTCATCGGCTCACTCCCTCGTGTAGCCGTGGGTTACCTGTGCTTCTGCTGTGCTACTGCAGTCCACAACTCACAGATGGTTACTCAGACATGTTTAACAGTTATACGGAAAGAGCGGCGTGATCATGCCGTTTCACACGAGCACGTGGGGCTTCTTAACAAGAATTATGAGGCAATTAGAGTTGGGTAGTGCACCCCCCTCGTGCACGTGGAGAGACGGCTGACACAAATACAACAGAGAGAGAAAGAGCGAGGCAGACCCCGGCTACAACGTGCCTGTCACCGGTGACGGCGACCTTCTATTATGCGGCAAGGAACGGTGTAGCGGTGCACTTGGCCGGACGCGGATTGGGTTTAGTAATCTGCACGTGGTTCGTATCGTCGCCATCCACGTTGGGCTTCGGTTCGTCCTTGGTGCAGCGCACCATGATGCGTGACAGCACAGACGACTTGAGGGACGACTGACCCTCCGCCTCTTTCCTTCCGTGCTTGTGCTTGCCGTCGTCGTGCTCCGCGTCGTCGTCGCCGTGTCGCCGCTTCCGCGAGGCGCTGCCCAAGATTTCCTCCGACTTGTCCGTGCTGCTGGTCCGCAGGAGCTCCGTCTTGAGCGCGTTGCGCTTGGCGTACATCTTGTAGTGGCGACTAGCGGCGGGTGCGCCGGTGTTGGTCGGTGAAGACACCGGAGAGGGCTCTCCGTCAGAGTTGTCGCTGTCGTCGATAACGACCTTGGATTTGATGCGGTCGAGCACATCCGCGAAGCCGACGGACTGGGTCGTCCAAGTGTCTTGGACACCAGCGCTGTAACCGATGCCCATCGTGTCTGCCTTGCGGGAGACTTTGATGTGTTCCTGCACACCAGAGGCATCCTTGCCCAAACCACTGCCCTCCGTCCAACCAGACTTCTTCAGCATCGACTTGCCAAAGTTCTCGGATTTGGCCCAGCGATTGCCGTTGGGATTTGCGCTCATGATGACGACAGCAGGGGGAGGGGGCACGACAAGTAGTGAGAGTACGTACTGTGATCACCGGAAAAGTGGCAGTAAGCAAACGTCGCGGTGAGAGCACCGAATAATCGAAGCTGCTGTGCAGTGGTGGGTAGTGAACGACGAAGCCGAGTGATTGGGGAAAGAGAAAACAAACGGGGGGAGGGAGTATTGGGGGTCAGAGCTCCCGTGAAGGCGTCTGTGGTCAAAGAGTAAACGGAGAGAGAAGCAACGTGTGCCGATTATGACCCATGAAAAGGCATTCATGGCTGCGTGATGTCACTGAACCTCACTGGGGTACGTTGGTATACTTATTTTATTAGTTTGGGTTGCCGTGCAAACTCAGGCAAAGAGTGTGTCATTTTCCCACACGTTTCCCGTCTCTCTTCGCGTGCGTTGGTGATCAGCCGCTCCAGTCCGCGTGTGTCCACTCCTATTCTGCACTGTTGCGGCTCAACGGATACTGCCGTCAACTCACTCGCACGACGGCTGTCGAGTTTGTGTGTTATCTTGTTGTTGCCACTCCTTTCTTTCGGTGGCGCTTCACCCATCCACATCTGCTGGGGCAGGGAGGGCAGCCGGATCGGACGTGTCCACATCCGCGCCCTGCACCGCCATTCGAGCGAGACGCTGCGACTCTGTCATGAACGCGTGTGTCGGTGGTGCAGGCAGAATTTGCAGCTCACGCAGCGACTCCTTGATCGACGCCGTCGTCTTGAGCGCGAAGCCGGGAATCACCTCTTGAAGAAGCTGATACAGGCTGCGCGCCCGGTAGTGATCTCCAGCGACTGCGCAGGCTTGGAAGAGATACGTGATGGACGCCATGTCCACAGGGCACTGGCAGTACAGCACGCACAAGTCAACCAGGTTGAAGACGCGGCCGTCGCCACGTCGGCTCATCACCTTTAGGAGCGGCAGGATGACTTCTGAATTGACCACCAGCCCGTGATATTTGTGGGCAACGACTAGCTCGTACGCCTGGTCGATGCGTTCCTGCTGATGGGCCCCACACAACGCCGTGAGGACGGCCACGTGAGCACGCTGCAAAACAGCGTGGGCGGTACTATCGCGCGTTGCTTCGTTCGTGGGTGAGGCGGAAGCACGTCGCTCAAAGTCGTACTCACCAGCTCCGCTGGCCAAGCTGTTGCTGTCTCCAAAGGGTTCGTCTAGCCCACCGCTTGGGCCCGCGCTCTCTGGTGCTGCGCGCGGCCGCAGCTCCACAACAGCGCGCAGCGACTTGACAAGGTCATCGTACACGGCATCGCGGCCCTCCTCCTCCAGGTCAAGGAGGTCCAGCAGCGCCACCTTGGCGAACAGCAGCTCGGCCTCGACAAGCATGGAAGCTGGCAGCTTCTCCACGATTGACACGGCGTCGCGCAGGAAGGCATCAGGAGTACGGTGTTCGAGCCGCAACACACGCAGGTGTGCCAGCACGACAGTGGACACGAGCGCCGCCTGTCGCTCGGTGGAGATGAACAAAACATCACCACGGTTAACGCTCCGTTGAAGCACCACCTCCAACTCACCGTGAATGCCGGTGAGCAGCGTCGATAGCTGCCAGCTTTTGGGAAGCGCAGTGACCTCCGCCAACTGATCGTACAGTTGCGTGCTCGCCGTCTCAATCATGCTGAGATGCAGCTGCGTCAACAGTGCGCGCCGCTGCTCTGCCGCTGGACTTGCTTCGTCCGTAGACCCCGGAAAGACCGCCTTCTGCGCAGCTTCGGTGAACAACGTGCCGAGCCACTTCAACGCCAGGCGTGGGCCAAGTCCAGACGATGCAGACGTGCAGTGCAGGGACCGTTGAAGTTCTTGGAGGAAGCTGGAACAGAGAGGGGCATCTGCGCTGTCCGCGCCGCTGGGAACCTCGTCGGGCACACGAGACGGAGAAGCCGTGCTCAGTGGTCGTGACGGGTGCTGAACGGAGAGTTGGGCGAGGTCATTTCGGAGAAGGAGGGTGAGAAAGGACGACAAACCATCGCAGAGAGCGTCAAACCTAACGGTGGCCGCATTCAGACGAAGTGTTTTCAGCACAGCGGCGCACATACGACGGAGCTCCGGTCGGCTTGGCAGAGCAGTGTCTCCATTTTCCATCCCCCTGCATGCACGTGAAAAGCTTTTCAGGAAGGAGGAGAGTGCAGCACCGTCGGCAGTGCACGTGCGTGCGCTCAGTGGGACGACGCCTCCCGCCAGCAGTAAGATCTCTCGCGAGACGGTGGACAGCGCGGGTGACCTGCTGCCGTACGGACCGGTGCGCATTGCGGCTGAGCGCAGCACGGCGTCAGGTGTACCGGGGTACTGCAGTACGCTGCAGCATTCGATGTCGTTGAAACTCAACAAGCGCTCCGCCAGCAGCAGCCAGGTCTGCTGTTGCGTTGGCCACAAGTCGCGCATCAGCAAGCGCTGAACAACTGCCGTCAGCGTATCCGTCTCACGAAGGGCTGAAGCCTGCACGGCTGCTTTTTCAATGTCTGCCCACAGTGTCGTCAACTCCGTGTTCGCGTTCGTCCGTGACGGGTCGAGACATTCAGCACGCTCCGCGATCTGACCAAGCCATCGTGTCAGTGAGGTTGGCGCTGCGCACCGCACGAATCGTGTTCTTCCGAGCATGCAAGTCAGTTGACAGGGAAAAAAGAGACAAAAAAGAAGAAGTCGCGCAGACGCTCTCCTTGAACAGGCTGTACGTGGCTGCGTAGGCGACAACAACGTAGTAATGAAAGAGAGAGAGAGAGAGAGACGGAGGTGACATGGAGAGAGCAGCAGACAGAAAGGGAGAGGTTGGAGTCAATAGATACACGAGTCACTGAACAAACAGTATCAGCGTTGAAGACCGTACTCCCCTCTTGATGTCCACCTCTTCATCGTTACGACCACGCACACATACACACACGTATTCCACAAGTCTTCGGGAGATTATTCTCAAAACAAAAAAGTGATGGAATCTGCGACGCGAGTTGTCGCGCTCCCTTGTGCGAATATGTGATGCTCATCGGCGAGATAACGGCTTAAACGGAAAAAAACAAGCAGCTCACACGTCGCGGCACGCGTGTGACTGAGCGGTGAAGCGGAGGAGACGCACACGTTGGCAACCAATGCATGAATCGCACCATGCGAACAGCGCCTGATAGAAACCGGCCGCTCATTCGCGGCGAATGCACTTTGCACAGAAGCACGTGAAGTGGCGCTGCGCGCACAAGGCTTTGCGCTGCTCGTAGTCCAGCTTCGAGGTCAGACTGGCGTTGTAGTCGATCATCAACTGTTCGCCATCACGGATGTCGCGGAGCGCCATCAGGCGACGCTGCGCCGCGCCAGTGCCGACAATCGCGCAGTTGGGCTCGCAGCTGTGGTTCAGTAAACTGAGTACGGGGTAGAGCGCGAGGCCTCCGCGCAGCAAGAACTCGTTGGTCTGCAGCAGCGCGAACAAGGACAGTACCTCTTCCATGTACAGATGAGTCTGATGTAGAGCGGTGCTCAGGGCGACCGCCAGTCCGCCAATCTCGCTGAGGGCTGTTGTGGGTTCGTACTCAGCCTCACCCCGCAGACCGCTGATACCGACCAGACTCAGCGGATGCACCTGCTGCATGGCTGCCATCGCACACACCTTCGATACAGCCAGGCACGACAGGGCCGCACGGGCCTGTGAGCCGGCATCTTGACTCACAACGTCCTTCCCGCGGCTTTCGTCGTCCGCGTACATGGTTTCCTGCATGGCGTCGCGCCAGCTGGCGAACTGCGGGTTTTGTGCGGCACAACAGCACGCGTGATACTGCGCAAAGGCGGCCTCCTGGCACTCACGGCTGCAGTAAGTCTCCTGATCGCAGTTGGGGCACGGCACACCAAGCTGTGCAGAGCCGGCAGTGGCACTAAGAGGTGCCAAACAGTGGGCACACTGGGACTCGTCCATTCGCTGGACGAGGATCGGGTCGTCAATGAGAATAGCAGTGCGCGAGGCGATGCGACGGGCCGCATACAAGCCGCGACCGTACACAGACTCCTTCGGCTCAAGCACTTCAGCCAGCGCGCGAGGCGCTGTGGTGTCGGTCGTCGCAGTGGGCTCGCGTGATCCGTGCTCGGGCCCTGTGGAGGCACGTCGGCAGCAGCGCTGTACCGCTTTCTGCAACTCCTCGAGTGAGGCGGTCCCCACCACACGAATGGACTCATCCTCAAAGCCGGTCGATATGGCGCTGCCGAGTGATTTGTCTCTCTCCTCGAGGTCGTCCAGCAGCCGTCGCACCTCTGCCGCGGTGGGAGCACCGCTGACAAGACTGGAGTGACGCTGCTTCTCCAGCACCTCTTCCACCGAAGACGTTCCTTTCACACGGCACAACCCTTGTTGAGCTTCCACGCACTTGTTCGTAAAGACGTCCTGCTTCGTGTAGCGGCCGGCGATCTCGCCGAGACGAAGGCCAAGCGGATCCGTGGGGTGGCGGTTGAGGAGCCGAATCGCGTAGTCTGCCGCGAGAGCGTAGTTGCCGTTCAGCGCCCAGTGCCAGGCCCGTGAGCGCAGATAGGTGTCCAGCTCGCGGCCGGACTGCCGCGCCACCCACGCGCTGCGAAGACGGACCATGACAAACAGGCACTCACTGCACGAGAGCAAACCAGACGAGAAAGCGGGGGCTCAAGCAGAAGCCGAGTAAGACACGTGGGGGTGAACATCGGCATGGAGGGCAAGGTAACGAAGAGAGAGGAAGAGCGGACAATGTGGCACAGACGAGGATATGGATGGACACCGCACTAGCAGATGCTTGCACGGTATCGAAGCGGGTGGGTGGTGGGAGAGACTGTTCTGTCCACTGTGCATAGACGTTGCGCTTGTTCAGTGCATCGCCGAGGTCGTTTTTTTCGAGTGCTGCAAATCTGCTTCACCTCTTTCGTCCTTTCTCTCACGCTGTAGTCGGCGCACAGACAAACGCAAAAAAAAAAAACATCACAATGTAAGCCAGGCCCTTCTGCACACGCACACACCAACGCATCTGCATCTCCGCTCGTGTAGAAGTCATGAAGGCGTGCTGTCCTTCGTCATTGTCACGCGCACGTCCCACACGACCTTGAGAGTCGCGATGAAGATGCACGCGCCGGCGGCGAGCAGCGCGCAGACGCAGAAAAAGGCTGGGAAGACCGGGTCCAGCCGCGCCACAGTGCGGGGCTCGCGGCACGGACGCGCTCTCGCCTGTGTGTTCGCCGCCGCGCCATCGGGTGGTGTGGTTCCACCTGCCGCCGTCGTGGGAGTTGTTGTCGAGAGTGATTGCACGTAGTGCGCCCGTCGCGTGTGACGCTCTTCGAGGAAGTTCGCGGCAAGGTAGTTCGCGCGCAACCACAGTAATAGCGCCGCCGCAGAGAAACCGAGTGCCCCGAAAAGGCTGACCATGGCGATGTCCAACTCACGTGACGTCTGGTAGCTGCCTATCAGTGTCGCGGCAGGAATCACCGCGGCGACGACGCTCATCTTTCCCAGTGCATTGTGGTGGCGAGGCTGGCGCTTCGCAGGTGTAACGAGAGACTCTGCAGCCGGTGAAGGCATGGAAAGGTGAGTCACACGCCAACTTGAAAGTGTGTATGGTATGAGTGGGGGGAGAAGGAGGAGTTCGCGCCAACAGCAAACAACAAGGAGAAGGTGTAGGGAGGAAAGTGGGAGAGAGATCAGGTCAGTGGGGTGCTTGGTGCGACGTTGCCGCCGACACGGAAGCCTTTTCGTTCCACAAGGGGTCCTCTGATATGATAAGGCTGAATTGGGGCACGTGCGATTCCGAGCTGTTAGACGCATCAGCATGTCGTTCAGCCGTCACAGCGAGTGAGTGCTTGCTAGTGTGTGGACACAGAAATGTAGGTGCCGCTGGCTTCTGATGTGTTCCTATGAAGCAACGGCCTACACCGATGAATCACACAAGAACGTGTGACAACATTCTTGTGATCTTGTGCTCTTGTATTCTTCCTCCCTGACGTTGAGAGTACGTATCGCACGGCAAAGAGGAAAAAAACAAGAAAGATGTGTTTCTAACAACGAGCGGCAGCAGCGCACTTCACGGCTTCGCGTGGACGGCATGTGTCAGCTATGTATATATGTATATATTGTTTTTCGCGCCCCGCCCAGACACCGTATCCGTGCTGGCTTACCGATTATTGCTGGGCAACAACGGCCGGCGACGCAGGTAGCACGCGCGTGCAATGAGGAGTAACCAGTCGGCATTGAACACAATCTCGGCTTCTGTGCTCGACACGCGGGGCTCCTCCTCTGCGGGAATGAGGTCGAAGGCCACCACGAGCGTTTTGATAGCCGTCAGCACGGAAGCACAGTGGTGCGTCGGGATGCAATCCAACGCTTCCATGCAGAGAGGCCAACGCACAGCGGCCCCGTTCGCGGCGGTGGCGGATGTGTCAGCGTCGCCGCCCCTCGCAACACGCGTGGCGGGAATGGACGAGGGCGACGAAGAGGCGGTGACCAATCGCTTCACCTCTGCGAACGCCTCGGAGAAGATAGCGACGGCGGCCGTCCCAGCGCGACGCCGGTCCTTCACCTGCCGGAAGAGAGCCATGTCCGTGTACATGTTCAGCGTGTTTGCCTTGAGTTGCCCCATGAGGTGGTGAATGGCGTCCGACAGAGGCATCTGCGACAAGATGGCCGGCGAGAGACGCTGCTCATCGACAAGGGTGTTGTAGTAGTCTGCGTGGGCCACCATCACGCCCGCGGAAGAGGAGGAGGGAGCGGGTTGCACCGCTGGAGGGCTCGCTTCGCGACCGCTGACTGTCTCGTTCAGACGACCGCCGCCTACCGACGCCGCTGCGGACTCGACCTGCTTTTGCATTGCCGCGTACGTGTCGCGAAGGGAGCGTAACGAGGACTGCCGCTCTGCCAGCGCCGCCTCCTCCTTCATCTGCTCCTGAATAAGTTGATCGATGCGCTTTTGTAGTTGAAGCTTCTCGAAGATGTCGCCGTGTTCGGCTTCCGCTTGACGCAGCTTCTGCTGGACGTCCTCGATCTCACGCGTAGTGGCGCGCAGACGAGCCGCGAAGGCGAATCGAACCCACCGGTAGTACACGTCCTGCTGAAGCACGTACTCGGCCTGCTGCGACCGCAGCGTGGCAACCGCAGCCAATGCTCGGCGACGTTGCCGCAGCGGCACCCACCGTCGCCACAGTTGAAGCGTGCTGCGCTGTGTGCGCTCCGCCTCCAGCTTCGCCAGAAGCGCCGCGTACCGGTGAAGCGCGTTGTTCCCAAAACCTGTACTTGGGGCGCCTCGGGCCGAGGACACCGCTACCTGCTGCTGCCATCGCGCCATGGAGCGAGCAAGTACTTGACGTTGCGCCTTTGCGGCGATGATGTTGAGTTGCAGCGGCGTGACGCCACCACCACTACCGCTGCCACAGTCGTCGCCTTCACCACTGCTTGCGGTTACTGAGGCGGTCGACTGCTTGCGCAGGTGACGCCGGTGGACGAGCTGACGCCACTGGTAGTACGCCTTCGAGCGGAGCAGGTCAGCGCTGACGTTTGCCATGACGCGCACACTGTCCAGTCGCGATCGCACCAGGCGCCGCTGAACCAGCCCTGCCTGCCATCGGAGGAAAAGATGACTGATCTGCGCGCGGTGCGTCGCCTCCTCGAGTGCACGTGCCAGCAGATGCCGGCGGAAGCGCCGCTGCTGCCAGTCGTAGAAGGCAGCCCAGCGAGAGAAGTACCGGCGTGTGAGAGCAAAGTCCGCACGCGTGGCGAGTGCCGTGGCCTGACGTGCACCGCTGGTCGCCGCCTTCCTTGCCCCGCGGTACTGCCGCCAGCGATCAAAGTAGTCGAGCAGCACGCGCAGTTCACTGAGTTGCTCTAATATCACCACGTACTTGCTCTTTCGCTCCACCTCTTTTTGCTTCAACAAAGTGAGTCGCTCACGCCACGCGGCGGTGTCCTCGGCGTCTTGCTCGATGACTGTGTTGAGGGCGTGAATAGAGGCACTGAGATGCTCTTCCAGTGTATTGCGGTGGCCGTACCAGACCTTGTTGACGCCGTTGCTCGACAGTGCCAGCACCTGCAGCGTGTCGGCCGCACCCATGGCAAGCAGGCGCGTCGGATGGTGCGAGAGGGACGTACCCGCCTCGCGCCGCACCATGCCCTCACGCACGACCTCCTCCACGCCAAAGTCGTCGTCGGGCTGCGCACTCCACCGCTCGAGCAGTCCGTCCGCGAAGGCCACCCAGAGGCTGCCAGAGGTGGGATCGGGCAACAACGCGGTCACGACGGGTTCCACGGGGATGCGGCGCAGGAGCTGACACCGCTGCGCAGCGGTGCGTCCAACGCCGGTCACTGCGAACGACGTGGCGGGCGCCAGCATCTCGCCCACGCGGTTGGACCAGACCAGCACAGCGCCGTCCTCCGCGGTCGTGAAGAGAAGCTCACCGATGACGGCGATGCCTAGTACACGGCCCGCGTGTCCATGGAGAGCTTGCAGCTCCCGACCTGTGGAGACGTCGATGAGGAGAACGTCACCGGAGTGGAAGCCGCAGAGCACGACGTGGTTGCCACGCGTCGTGGAAGATGGCGGTGTGGCCGCGGCAATGCACGTCATGCGGCCGTCCGACGTGCCCTCCGCGGCAAGCACACGTGTCGTTGCCTCGAAGTTCGACGATTCGCGGTCCCAGTGCACCAGCGCACCGTCGTCGGACGCTGACACCACCGTGCCGTCCTTGAGCACACAGAGGTCAATGACACGGCCCGTGTGGAAGCAGCCTTCCGTGACGAACTGCAAGACAAGGAAGTCGTAAATGGCGACGGTGCCGTTCGAGTACCCGACAAACATGTGCGTCGATGTGGCCTTGAGTGCGGTGGGGGTGGCGCCAGCTGCGGAGGTCGGGCCTAACAAAGTCGGGCCGGCACCCATCATCGACTGGCCAGAGCGCTGCGAGGACACCGACTGCGAAAGCGGGTCACGGCGATAACTACCGCCCGCATGATACGTCGCGCTGGCGCTACGCGCTGCGTCACTACCGCCGGGTGCCGATATCGTGGTGGTGAGGTGACCTGTAAGACCGTTGTAAATCTCGATTGTGCCCGTTTCCGCGTCGCCCACCCACAACGACGCCGTCTGCGGCACGCATTCAAGGCAGCTGTAAGAGCCCGCTACGGCGAACATGCGCTTGTACGCGCTGGGTTGGAACCGACGGCCCACACCGACGGAAGACGTCGAGAGCGTGGACGTCGCACCGGGCGAAAGCACACTGCGGCCGAGAGAAGGTGAGGCACTATGACGCGGGTGTGCAGCCCCACTAGTAGGTGCCGCCATGCTTGGCGTGCGCGGAGCCGGGGTGCTGCTAACCTGTGATGGGTGCTGAATCGCGGCGGGGCTTTCCGCACGGCTCAGCCGGGTCGCAACCGGTGCAGTTGTTTGTGTTTTGAGACGGGGCTGCTGCTTGACCATGCTGGCAGTCTTCTTGGACCCAGCTGATGCACCAGCTCGGGTAGACTTCTTCGCCGTGGCCTCTCCTGCACCCGCGACGACAGATGACGACAACTTATTCTTTGGTGTCTTCGAGCCGACGCGGTCCAGTGACGTGCGCGCGGGAGTGCTGTCCACAGCGGTGACCGCCGCCGCGTCATCCGCCTTCTTCCTCGCTGTTTTGCGTGCGGGGGTGCCCGTTACGGCCTTCTTTTTCTTCTTGGCAGTCGCACCAGGGGTGTCTGCGGCCGGGTCTGCGTGAGTGCGCAGCGCAGACCGGATCGGGGCGGGTGTCGATGACATGGGTGACGGCAGTGAGAAGGATGGGAAATTGGTGCAGCACGGCAACAGAACAATGCGGCAATCGATCCGCAGCCAAAATGGGAGCAGCCAAACAACAAAAGAAAAGAAAAACGAATCGACAAGCAAGCCTCTCGAGAAATCTAGTAGTGGGAGTTGATATATGCCTAATGAGGCTACTCGTGAGGACCTCAAAAAAAAAAAAAAAGAGTGCGGACGTCGGTGGCAGAGGTGTGCGTGTGTGTATCTGTGCATGTGTGCCAGTCACGGTTGAGTAATAGAGGCGCAGCCTGCAATGCACTGATAAGACTACCATTATCACACATGAGTGCGCGAGTTGACATAGAGCTAAGAGAGGGCAGTGCGGCAGCAGCAGCTCGCCGCAGCCACGAACCGGTGGCAGTAAGGGAGTGAAGAAACATCACTCCCCACGGAAAGCAAAGACGCGTACACAGATGGGTACAAATGAGTCGTTCTGTCACCACAGCTGCACACGTTCAGGCCGGTCACTGTGTTCCCGTGCACGCGCTCGTCTCATGTGTAGCGTGACTGCTTCTTTGTTGATTGGTTGCTTGTCGAGGAGCACATAAACAGCACGACACGGAGCGTGCACACGTCAGAAAAACAAGAGGCCTGCCTACGTGACCCTAGACGCCGTCACCTCAAGCCAGTGCCTGAGGCACCAGTGCATGTGTGAGAGCCCGTGTGCGGCAACGACGTCGAGTGACACTCATCAACACCTAGTGGCGAGCACCCCCAGCAGAGCGTAGCAGCTACGCGCACACAGCGCAAGAAACGATGCCAAGACCACGAGAGACACAACACCACTCATCAGCAGAGTGACGCGTGTATGAACATGAAGGAAAAAACAAACAACAGCAACGACAATCTCTCTCTCAGGCACCAAAGTCACATTGGACGAAAGCCGATTAGGAAACGGCAAACAAAAAACCAAAAAAAAGAAGCAAAAGACAAACGTTGTTCTCCAATCGACCGCGCCCGTGGACACACACATTCCCCGTTGTGTGACATGGCGGTCACGAAGACTCGTCAATGAGTTGCAACAAGTTCGCAGTGCGCACAGGACATGCCGGGCACTTACGAAGGTCAGTTACTGCCGCATTCTGTCCAAACAAGCAAAAGCAAAAGCAAATGTACACGCACGCGCAGAGAGAGAGAGAGAGATGAGCGTTTTCATGACCGTAACGTCAGTTAGAAAATGCCGTACTCTGTGTCGCCACTACACAGCATCACACGGCGCTTCGCCACCTTTTGAGCGCCCCTCTTCTTCTTTGCCATAGAAGAGACAGCCGGCCGCGCCTTGGCGTTGTACGTGGCAGGCGCCAGTGGTGATGAGGTTGCCACCGGGCTCGCCGCGCCGGCGCCGTTTCTCTGTGCCTTCGTGGACTGACTGCTGTCCGCCCTGCCGAGCACCTCATTCGGTACCAACACACCCGCGCTGAGGGAGAACGCGAACTGGTTTGGTCCCGGGCCATCGAGTACGTAGCGCTCATCGTAGACAGCGGACCACGCGGTCTGCGTTTGCTCAAGTGCCTCCCGCGTTTCTTCCCACGAGATATCAACATTTTCGATGTCCAGCAGGCTCAACGTTTGGTAGTACTTCACGTGCGAGGTACGGTGGGCAAAGAGAATCAACGTGATGCCGATGGTGGGCACGGGGCTCGTTGTCATGTCGTTCAGCACCTGCAGCTGCGTTTTGGGCACCGGGGCCGTGCTCGCCCTGGAGAGAGCCGAATTGCTGCGACGCACGAAGAGACTGGACAGGCGCTTCACCGGCTGTGGAGGGGCCAACTGCTCGGCGGGCTGAGGCAGGTACGCATTCGGGTCCACGAAGCTGGGGTTGTTGAGTGTGTCGTAGTGCGGGCCCAGCACAGAGGACTGCCGCTTCGCCGCAGCAGCGGGCGAAAACAGGTTGCCGTCTGCGTCGGCCATCGGCTCCAGCACCACCGTCGAGCCGTCCCGCTGGTAGAGACGCGCGTTGAGGCGGTACGCGTACAGGGCAATGTACTTGATGTACCGGCTGGTATCCAGCGCGGTAGCCTTCAGGGCCGCCTCGTACGTGACGAAAATGCGGTTGACGACAAAGAAGTCGTGCACCGTCTCGCGCAACTTGTCTGCCGCGGACTCAGCAAAGTGGGCCGTGATCGCCTGGTCGAGTACACCGCCCAGGTCGCCGGACGAATCAATCGCGCGAAGCTCGTCGAGGTCAGCCATCATGTCCTCCACCGTTGTGCCTCGCAGGGAGAAGGGCAACGGCCCCGGGCGTAAACGCGAGGGATGCCCTGGCGCCGGTTGAGCCTCAGCAGGAATGTTCGTTGTGCTACCGGCCGCGCTGTTGTGGCCAGTGTCGTGTCCGCCAGAGGTGCGCGTCCGCTTTTCCCAGAAGTCGTACCGCAGCCACACCAGATCACGCTGGGCGGAGCGCACCATGAGGTTCCAGATTTTGCGGCTCGCGGCGATGGCTTCCTTGGCCGCAGCAGGGTGCCGCTTCTGCTGAATGAAGAAGGTCCGGTAGTTGCACCCGAGGATGCGTCCACAGATGGCTTCACAGTCGGTGCGGTAGCGCACCGGGCTCGTCGTCATGTGCGCGTAGTGCACCATCATCACGTCCAGCGGTGGAATGATGACCGCCTCGTAGTTTGCAGCCTGCATGGCGAGGAAGAAGATGTAGCGGTTGATGGCAATACGCGTGTGCAGCGTGCCTAGCTCGGCCCCACTGACAATTTGCGGGCGGGTACCTTGACCGTGCAACGCGGTGGTGCCGTTCGCCGTTGTTTGTGTCTTCGCCGCAGCGGTTTTTGTGGGCTGGCCGGTCAGCGGGCTGTGCGAGGGCTCGGGTGCCATGACATCCCCGGGGTAGAAGAAGGCCTCGCCGGCTTGAAACACCTTGGCGGCCTCCAGATGGCTGTAGATGGTGTCGTCGTCCAGCGAGATGTCCACCTTGTAGTACCCATCGCGGAGGAGATTGATGACAGTTTCGGTCGTGTTGCCTACGAAGAGGTCGCCGCGCAGGGGCACCTCGTTGACGCGCTCGAGACGGTTGCCACAGATTTCAATGGGGATCTTGGTGCGGTACGGGCTCATATTGTGATTGCCGCGCCACATCTCCCACTGCAGATCGCGCAGAAGACTAAGCTTGGCGAGGTCGAACCACTCATTGCGCGCAGAGGTTGGGTCGACAGCGAACGGGCAGCCGGTGATGTTCAGCGAACGCAGTTTCGACAAGGAGAAGAGCGTCATGTTGGGGTCATCGAGGCAGTCATTCTCGGAAAGGTCAAGCTCTTCAAGCTCAATGAGCTTGTGAAAGTACTTGGGCACCGTCCGTAGGTCACAGGCACGCAGGGACAGTTTGCGGAGAGGGATAGGGTGCGTCACTGTAGCGACGATGCCCGCCTTGCTCAGCTTGCTCATGCTGATGCGACTGGTAGTGCTCGCACGACCGTCAGAGGCGATGGAGGTGCCATCGTCGTCCTGGCCGTCGGTCTCACCATTGGTGGCTTGTGGCTCGGTCGTCGAGAGCGCGGTGCCGCTCGACGGACGCGGCATCCCCGTGCGTGCGCCTGCTGATTCCGCCAGGTTGGCGCTGCTACCGGTTTGCGGAAGGCGACGCACAAGGCGCCCTGCCAGCACGTCCAGCGTCTCGAGGGGGTTCTGTGCGAGGTCCAGGTAGTTCACCTTCGTCAGCGTCGCCACGACCTGAGGCACACATGTCAAGTCAGAGTTGCGCAGGTGCAACTCCTTGAGTGTTTTGGGGATGTTCTCGCCAAAGAACAGCGTGTCTTCGTCGAAGGAAAACGCATTGCCAGAGATGTCTAGTGACTGGAGCTTTGTCAGCGCACGCACGGAGCTTGGCAGTGACTTGCCTTTCAACCCGCAGTTGGCGATGCTCAGTGACTTGAGGTGTGTGAGCTGGGACAGCTTGCAATTGGCGAGCTTGATGCCGTAGTTGTCCGACAAGTCGAGCACCTGGAGCTTGGCACAGCACAACACCTTGGTCGGTACCTGACTCAGCGCGCACTCACGCAGGAGCAGCTCGCGCAAGTTGAGAATCTGCGGCGCTACATCAAAGCCATGTTGGGCGTCTAATGGATTCGAGCTCGCATTCACTCGCGTCAGCTCCGTGAGCCTGCCTAGAGCCTCGGGAATACGCGTGAATTTATTGTTGTTCATGTCAATGTCCCGCAGCTTGGGCAGCATACCGATCTCTTTGCCAAGCACATAGAGCTTGTTGTTTGACAGAGTGAGGGACGTAGCCGTCCGGTGTAGCTCGTCGTTGATAATCATCTCCACAATATCAGGCCCCAGAAAGGTGAGCATGCGATTCGACAAGTCGACATTGCCGGCACGCCCAACGTGCACACCCGTGCCAAATTCATTGATGCTACTCCCCCCGCTGCTCCCCGTCACGCCGAGGGACTTGTCCTCCGGCGTCGATTGCTTACAGCCCATATGGTCTGAAAACAGAAAGAAAGGACAGGCGATGACAAACTACACGGGAAGTTCAACAGTGATTGAGCACAGACTCCAGCAGCACGGACGGAAGTGTCGCGAGCAGCTCCAAAAAAAAAATGGGGAGAAGTAAAACGAGAGAAGAGTGATGTCGACGAGTCTCAGATGCACACGTACCCGCGAAAAGGTGAGGGAAAGAGAAAGAGAGACAGAGAAGAACCTGCCTCTCACTTTTTTTTTGTTTTGTGTGTGTGTGTGTGTTACTCGTGTGACGAGTACTTGAGGTGTGGTGGTAGTGCACATAAGCGGGGAAGAGACGGAGGGTGAAAAGGCAGGAGAGGTGAATGAGAATTTATCGCATGACAGCTGCACACGCGACACACAAAATGCATATATACCGTTGGCAAATGCTAGGGGTCAACGCAAAAGCCAGCGCGAGACCCGTTAAAGTGGAACACGGGTGGGGCATCACGCCGGTCTCGAATGTCGACGTGGTGGAGTTGCTTGTTGAATAGAACAGGCAGACACACGTGCACAGACACATGACGGGGAGTTTTCGATGTACCGCAGTGGGAACTTTCCATCGACTTGTTGACTGTTGTGTAAAAGTAGGTTGTGTTCACACGCGGGGTGGTGGGTTGTTATGACCTTAATCGTTGAGAGGAAACAAAATCGGAGTGACGGACGAAAGAGCAAGCAGAGACCTTGCCTCAAAAGCCTTGCGCACACACACACACACACGACGGTACAAGCAGACACGTCTCCAGCCGTCGTCCGCCTTCATGAGCTGGCGCTCGTGGCTCAAGTCGCTGGCATCACCCGCACCTCACCGGTCATGGTAAGCTTCCCTCGGTGCCACAGGGACACCACATCGGAAAGTACTTGCACGCGCATCTGGTCGGGTCGGCTGGCGGAGGCTTTGAAGACGCGGTGAATCTGATAGGCACTGCCGTAGCGGGCGGCAAATAGAAGCTCACGTAGAGACATCTCAAAGTCAGCACGGTGCGCCTGCGTGGTGCTCTTGACCTCCACAAAGGCAATGACATTCGGGCACTGGTGCGGGCTGCGTCGACGGACAATGAGGATGTCATATGGCGTGCCACGCTCACTCTGCTCGTTGACCCACAGCACTTCTACAGAGGGGTCCTGCGCGGCGTACTCCTTCACAAGCTGGCGGTAGACGAAAGCCTCGCTGGCCACAGCCGCGGCCGACTCGTCGGAGCCACGATAGCCGCCATCACCACCGACACCGGTGTGCTCTTGGCGCGCAGACTTGGCGGTGATCATCGTGTCGACGCGCGAACGCTTGGCGCCGGGAAACGGCGCGTGCGAGCCGAAACCAAGAAACGCCTCCGTGTCGTCGGTGACGTGGGCATCGACGTGGCTCGTAGTCCATGCGTCACTGGCGGCCGTATGCCCTCGTGGGACCGCCGCCGTGCCTGCCTGTGCGTGCCCACGCTCGGTCCGTAGGAACTGCTGTAGTGTGTCGTAGTACTCGTTGTAGGATGAGCTCTGCCACTGTGGCAGCGACCGTGCCCACTGCTTTTCCGCGCAGTTCGGTGAGAACGCGACCAGCAGCGAGGCGGGTGAGGGCACGTCGCACGGGGTCTGTGCCTGGCGCGCAGGGCAGAGCCCACCCGCAGGAAGCGCGGGTGACGGCTTGTGGAAGGGTGCAGGGCTAGAGGTGCCGTCGGTGCCCGGTGGGAAGTGCGCCTGAAAACGTGCGAATGGTGGCGCGGAGAGCGACCACGGCTCGTCGTCCTTGCTGTCGTCGCTACCGAGTTGAATGCCCAGTGCCCCAGCCGCCTCTTCCGCCACGCGGGAAGCCAGCACGGCGAGTCGCTCCGCCGAGAGCAACTCACCAGAGGCCGTTGTGACAACAGTCAAGAGCCGCCGCAGCACGTCTTGCAGTGCTTCTTCAAGAGCAGCTTCCGGTGTGAGCGGAAGGAACAGGGCGCACAGTGCGCTGGCGAGAACATGCGGCGTGCACGCGCTATCCTCGCCGTAGAGGGTGTTGTGCTGTGGGACGTAGAGCAGAGGAAAGCTTCGTGACAGTGTGTAGGCAGTGCCGTGCAGGTGTAAAGTGGCCTGAAGAGTCGCATCACGGCCAAGCACGACACGGAAAGTGCGCAGACGGCGCAGTACGGTCGATTGCGTGAGGTGGTAGAGCGACGGGTCGGTTCTGCGCAGGTGTGCTTGCACGAACGGCAACACTAGCTGCAGCTTTCGGTGAATGTCGAGCGCGGCCTCGACGAACGCCATCGTCTCCAGTCGCACGGTTTTCACAACACACGCATCCAGCGGGCGTACACCAAAGTGCTCGAGCACAGCCTGCACGGCGTAGTGCGGTGCGGAAGGAAATGGCAGCACAAGCAACGGCGCAGTGGCACGGCTCGCTGCAACGAGTGCGCAGGCGTCGGTGTAGTGCATGTAGAAAGGCCCACAAAAGAACAGATCCGCTCGTCCACGTCGCCAGGCACCGTCGAGTGGGAAGACCGCGCTGTTCATGGCATCCTCTGTCGGCACCGACATCAGCAGACGCTTCAGCGCGGCGGCGCCGTCGCCCTTGGTGGCGGTCAGATGCGTCGCGTGCTCGCACCGAACGCACACGTCGAGCGCGCGCAGAGTGCTTTCCGTCAGTGACCGCCACGAGATCGCCTGACCCGCCTCGCGCCTCTTCTGTGCGTCAACGGCAGCCAGCCAGCAGCGCAGTGTCGGCACAGACGGCACGCCCAGGT
Source organism: Wallacemonas sp. TrypX (assembly GCA_030849625.1). Lineage (NCBI taxonomy): Eukaryota > Euglenozoa > Kinetoplastea > Trypanosomatida > Trypanosomatidae > Wallacemonas > Wallacemonas sp. TrypX. The sequence continues at coordinate 81,143 of JASANP010001163.1, forward strand.
GGTCAAGAAGGAAGCCGCGCAGTGATGAGCTCTCGGATCCCGCCGCGTCGAGAAGGGCCAACAACGAGCGTGAGAGCCACTGTGCCACCTCTGTCGGCACCGACGGCGCCGATTCAGCTGGGCACGAGCGGGGGCAGTAGACTTCCGACGCGCTCGCCACATCACGAACAACGTGGATGCCTGCAGCGGTTGCCGCCGACGACGGCTGGAGAAGCGGTATGAAGGCCGTCTCACGACACCAGTCGAGCAGATCTGCGCACCAGGCCTTACCGGCCTGCACGCCATGCGCCACCGCCGCGGACAGCCGCGAGAAGATGCGCACAACGGTGCTCATCTGAACAACGTCACCGACGCAGAGCGCGGACAACGTGTCAATGGCACGCTCGGCGAACTGGGCATCGAGCGGCTCCAAAAGGCACGCAGACAGTTGCTCTTCCGGGGACACACCACCCAACGTCGTCGACAGGTGCGACTCAGCAATACCTTCCTTATTAGCCGCATCCGGCTGGCCCTCCACGGCACCAGACGGACCCGACTGCGAAGCGGGTTCAGCCAACCCGAGCGGAGTGAAGCCGAAAGGAAGCGCACAGGACGCCTGTGCGTGCGACGTCGTCACGGACGCCGTCGGCACCACCGCGGCAGACGCGACCTGTGTGCTGTCGACAATGACACGTCCGCGCCGCCGTGACAAGGAGGAAGCAACCGGCGAGGCGGTCGCCAATGGCTGCGTCTGGGTGGTCAGAGGACCTGACTGCGCGGACGCGCTACTGGGTGGCAGCGGTAGTGGTGGTGGCCTCGCCGCGCGGGTGGGCACGGCCGCCAAAGAAGATACCGTCATTTTGAGGCAAACACCTCCACGGGTGGCCTCACGCGGAGCAGTGCTCCAGAGACGGTGTGGCACCGATGTCTCTGCGGCCTCGGCTTCGCTCATGTGGACACAGCACGTGACGGCGCTTGCTGCCCCCGTCATCGCGGTGCCGATCACGTCTGTCGACGAGGCATCGGACAGCGCGCTGTCCACTGCTTTCACCAATCGCGTGTAGAAAGTGGCGTTGTTCGCCAGCTGTGTTCTTGCGTCGACGACAACTTGTTCGGCGACGGTCGTCGCGTGGGAGGCGAACTGGCGCAGCAGAAGCTGCAGTGCCGGCAGTGATTGAATGTGGATGCCGAGCTGCCGGTTACTCTGCAGCCCAGTGTTCGTGCCGGCACCAGCTGTGCGTCGGGTGTACCAGTGTGCGAACGCGTTAATGGCATCACGTGCATCGCCTTGAGACTGGAGCAGCTCCTCCTGAGCGCATGCATCACGGCAGAGAAAGGCCACAAAGTCGGCTGATGACACCGGTGCATGTGGCTGTGTCGGTGGTAGCTTGAAGTATTGTTGTGCGACAGGCAACGCGTGTAGGTGACGGCCAAACCCCAACTCAACAAACTGCTCCACTCCCTCCGTCACGCAGACTTCCGTCTGTAAGTCGTGCAGTGTGACGACGGCACGGGTGGCCACTGCAGCGACGACCAGACATGTTATGCGCGCCTGTGCAGCCGCCATGCGGGCTAAGCTCGGCACTTGCGCGACAGCAAAGGGCAGCACCGTCGGTACTGCGCTGAGGTCAAAGAAGAACGACACGATGAGTAGCAGCATGGTTTCCACAGTCAGGGTGTCGGCGGGTAGCACATGTGCAGGTAACGTGAATGCATGAACTGTATCGTTGGTTGAATCACGCGCTGTGGTTTTCCGCTTGGGGAAGAACCGTGCAGTAAAACGGCGTTGTACATCGCTGACGAAGCTGTCGATCAAGCGCAGCTGTTCGGCGGTGAGTGTACTCAAGCGTGGCCATGGCAAGGCATCCATGTTGCGTGCGTGTACAGCCTCGTCGGCAAAGGCAAACAGTTACGTGCGTAGAGATGAACAGCGATCTGTAAGTAAGAGGGCAGAAGAGCGCCAGCGGGAAGGAGGGCGAAGAGGTGGAAATAATGGGACACAAGCGCCTTCGCGAGAACGGGTGGGAAACGGACTTCCTCTTCCTCTCACTGAGGAAGCCGTGCGCCTGCACAAATGAAGGGACGGGAGACGACCACTTGATACGCATGGGCAGCATATCGCGTGTTAGAGACGCGGAAAGCACACTGGCGTCTCCGCAAGCACACACATATAAACAGACAGACACGTACACGTATCTAAGCGCAGTATGAACCTCGTTTTACCTGTATGGCACCAGCCCACTGTCGATCCTGTGTGACCGCTTGAAAGACTATTTTGCCGTGTTGCGATGTCAGTGAAGAAAATGGGGAGAACGCACGAATGGGAAGTAGGGATGCGGGCACCTCGTGTCGGGGAATACGAATCAATCACCGCATTGCGTGGGACAAACAAACAGAAGGGTGAAATATAGAAAAAAAAGACGAAAGAACACGCATGCACACAACAAGGACAGGAAATAGAGAAACAAAACGGTGAGCGTGGTCAAAACAAACACACACAGCAGAGTCGAAAACAGAATGAAGCACCAATAAGTTTCGATCACAACTGACTACGGTACTCACGGAAGCGTGCGACACGTCTAGAAAACGAATCAATAGATAGTACCTCGTGAAGACCAATATACTGGCGTTTCTTGTGGGGTTTGTCTGGTGTTGTACACCTCGGTTTACCGAATATGGCCTTCAGGGATGGAGGTGACGCAAAACAACAACACATTTAGTGTGTGGCGTCCAGCTTATCCTTGGCAAACTGGCCCATCAAATTGACGAGGAGGTCGTACAGTGGGGTCAGCTCTTCGCGTGGGATAAGGTCAAATTCCCAGACAAAGTACATGAAGTGCTTGAACGCCGTGTTCAGGTGCGACTCTTCCTTCAGCTCGCGAATCTTGGTGAAGTGAGAGTAGTAGATGTGCGCGTAAACGCGGAACAGGCGACGAAAGATATTACGGACACGGCTGTCGAAGTCGGGTGGGTACGGGTTGCGGTCCTCACTGGGGAAGATACGTTCGTCGTTGATTTGCCTCTCAATCCACTCCATCAGCAGGCGCACGTAGTCGGGGGCGCTGACCTTGGTGGCTTTGGGGTACTCTGGCGGGTCGCGCCACAGGTACTCGTAGCGAGGGCCCGACGACATGACGGGGCAGGCCTCCTGTGTGCAGAACTCCGTCAGCGAGCCGTACAGGACGTTCGTGATGTTGTAGAAGTCTACCGTGTGGACAGAGAGCCAGTGGTGGGCGTCCGCACCCGGCGGTAGCTGAACAGCTTTGCTAAGATCGCCGGACTGGACCAGCGAGCGCGCGAACTTGTGCAGGTTGTACCGCTCGGTACCTTCCTTGTGCCGCTTCTTTGGCTTGTAGGTCTTGTCTGTTTCAAACAGCCGACTGCCGAGAAACTTCATTGTTCACGAGAATAAAGAAAAAAAAAGGTGTGATACCTGTAGGTATGTGGCTATCAAGGGACTGCAAGCCACAACACGAAATAAATTGAAAAGAAGAAGAACGTGGCGGTGCGGGTGAAGGAACCACACACACGCACGTGACGAGGCTGGCAGCGAAGCACACGTAGCCGCACGAGGCTGAGTGTTAAGAGAAAAGAAGGGGGAAAGCGGAGGCTGGGAGAGTGTGGTGAGGAGCGCAAATGGGCTGAGCTCCGCACATGGCGGGTCGACACGAACTGAGACCGGCAACTGGAGTTGAGTGGTCCGAGCGGACGGTTGGCGCTCACACGCACAAACCTAATTGGTTGATGAGAGAAGCAAACAACACGCACGCCGCCGTGCAGCAAAGGTTCGATGGCGTACCACAGCGTCTTCGAGAGGGGCGCCGCCATGTGTTTCCGGTTGCTTCCCGGTCGGCACCCCGTCACGTGTGACGGAGAGCCCACGCTAATCGTTGCCGAAAGCGAGAGACAGCATTCACGCCGCTAGCTCGAACCACCCGCGGCGTCACTCATGGTAAACGGAGAATAAAACAGTAAGCGCGTGCGCGTTCATAGCGATGTTTGTGGAGGGAGACGGAACAGTCAAAGCACTGGAAGAAAAAAAGCAAAGCAAGCCCCGCGCCGGTTATGGGGTAGAGGAAGAGAGACAGCATTAATTTGCAGAACCGGTGCGAAATGGTAGAAAGCCCAGGCATGGTGCATGCGGTGTGGCTGGCCCACGTCGCTCACGTCCATGCTGTCCAGTCGCATCCGAACGAAACCAACCGCTTCTCAGGGGTGGAGAGGGGGAAAAGGGCTCCTGGGTAGGCGGACGCGAATCACAGGATCGGGGGTACCTTTCGAGTCCACGCACTGTCAAGAACAAGTGTCACAGAGTCCGACTCTGGGCCTCCCCGCCCCCCCCCAACGGAACAGTCAACGGACAAAAATAAAAACAAACAAGAAACAAGCCTGGGACCGGCGGCCTCGCGGTCGTTCGTTGTTCACCTGACCGTGACGCTCTTGGCCAGGTTGCGCGGACAGTCCACGTTGTTGCCGCGCTTCAACGCCATGTAGTACGAGAGCAGCTGGAAGGGAATGACGTTGATGACACACTGCAGGCAGTCCACCACCTGCGGTACCACGATTTGCTGCGCCGTTGCCTGTTGCAGTTCGACGTCGTTCACGGCGTTCGTGATGGCGATGACGCGACCTTTCCTCGCGTGCACCTGCTGAATTGCCAGCTTGCTCTTGTCGAAGAGCCTGTCGTGTGAACAGAGAGCCAAAACCGGCAGGTGCTCGTCCACAAGGGCGAGTGGTCCGTGCTTGAGCTCGCCAGAGTTGATGCCTTCGGTATGCACATAGCTTAACTCCTTCACCTTCAGCGCCGCCTCAAGCGCGGTTGGGTAGTCATAGCCGCGGCCCATGACGACCATGGACGGAGCCGCCTTAAGCTTCTCCGCAAGCGCCTCCACCTCGCTGCTCACCATCTTTAGTGTTTCCGTCACCTTGGAAGGAAGGGCGGCGAGGCCGGCAATGATCTCGCGGCGCCGCGGCTGCAGTCGCACCGAGTCGCGTGACAGCAGCAAGGCGATCAGTGTCAGCACCACAATCTGCGAGCTGTACGCCTTGGTGGAAGCGACACCGACCTCCGCACCAGCATTCAGATGCGCGCCAAAGTCAGTGTTGCGGCTAATGCTCGAGCCGACAACGTTTGTCACGCCGACGCACAGCGCACCACCGGCACGGCAGTGTTGCATGACGGCGAGTGTGTCCGCTGTTTCGCCCGACTGCGAGACAAAGAAGCACGTGTCGTCACGGTGCACGGCGGGAAGCCGGTCCATGAAGTCGGACGCGTTCTCCGCGGCGACGGGCAGCCCCAGCAGCTCTTCAAAGAGGGGACGCACAGCCAGGCAACTGTGCAAAGAGGTGCCGCACGAGATGAAAAGCAGGCGGCGCGAGTTGCGCACGCACTCGGCGTTCTTCTCTGAGAAGCCACCGAGGTGAATTTCATCACTGGAGAAGTCGAGGCGGCCGCGCATGGAGTCGGCCAAGGACTCTGTCTGCTCGTAGATTTCTTTGAGCATGAAGTGGGGGTAGCTGCCTTTGCTCAAGCTCTCCAGCTTCGTCTCCATTTGCTGAAACTCGCGCACGACGGTGGACGTCTGGACGTCGCCAAGTGTGTAGAAGTCGAGCTCGCCATCCTTCAGCAGCACCAGGTCGTCGTCTTCGAGGTACACGACATTGGAGGTGAAGGCCGCGAAGGTGTTGATGTCGGACGCAAAGAATATTTCGGAAGGGGTCAGAACAGGAGCCGTTGACCGGCTGGGAGCAAGGCGCTTGCGCACGCGGCCATGCTCGTCGACCTGGCGGATGCCGACCACCAGTGGTGAGCCGCGGCGGCACGCCATGACCTGCCGAGGAAAGTACTCGGACTTGATGAGCAACGCGTAGGAGCCCTCCACAAAGCGGCACAGTTCGGCCGTCAGCGCGAGGAAGTCGTGCAGGCCCTTGCGGCTGTACAGGTAGGCAGCCAGTACGGCAATCACCTCCGTGTCGGTCTCGCTGGTGAACGTATAGCCCTCATCGAGAAGGAACCGCTTCATGGTCATGAAGTTGGTCATGATACCGTTGTGCACAATCGTGAATTCACCGTGGTTGCTTTGCTGAGGGTGGGCATTCTCCACGCACACCTTCCCGTGCGTGGCCCAGCGTGTGTGCGCGATGCCGATGTGATTCTCGAGCGGCGCGTCCATGTCTGGGAGGAGTGTCTTCTGCGCATCGTCACGTTGCCCCAGCAGGGTCGTCCGCAACGTCGCGATGTTGCCCACACTGCGCACGACAACCGCCTTCATGGAGTCTTCAGGTGCGCCAGGTGCCTGCGAGGTGGCGACGGTGCTGTCGACGGACACACCAGCGCTGTCGTAGCCGCGGTACTCGATCTTCTGCAAACCGCCGACGAGCAGTTCCAGCACCTCGCGCACACTGCGCTTGAGGTGAAAGTTAGCGTAGCCGAAGATGCCGCACATGACGCCAACACACAAGCCGAACGAGTCGCAGAGAGATGAGCAATGGCTAGTAGCGCGCAGAGCGTTCCAGAAATGCGTTCAGTTGCCTTGGTGACTTAGCTGGTGACGGTACCAGTAGAAAGAAAGACGGACAGGAGCGCTTGTGTTGCGTCTGTTGGGCGTGCACTTCGCAGTCAAGTTGGGTCGCGACGGCAAGAAGAGCGGGGGGACAAAGAAAAGGTGCGAAGTGAGTTTGCCACATGGGTAGCAGCCATTCGGTACCAGCGAGCAGCGGCACCACGTGCCTGCCCCCTGATTTTCCTCTAGGCCAAATGCGATTGCACACAAATAGACCTAGCTTGCTGTTCCATCCTCCGCGCTGTTCTGAAGTCGCAACAAGAGCAAAGGCGCACTTGACGAACATAAATGGCGCTGAAGACGCTGCAGCAAGATGAATGCATTGGACTTTTTGTTGTTGCTGCCACCAGAGCAACGCGCGCCGTGTGTGGACAGTACGAATGCACAAGAGCAGACACAAGCAGCCGCACACACTCAGTGGCAGCTCATCCAAAGCGGCACAGAGTGTGGCAACGAGAAAGCGAAAAAATGGGGGAGCGCTCACAAGAAAACAATCATCGGCGTTGGAAGTCGTGCCAGTAAACCGAAGAATAAACAAAGAACAAAAAGACGTTAGAGGTCAATAAAGGAGAGAGAGAGCTCAAGGACCGCGGAATGTGTCCCGGCGAACGTTTTCCTCCCTCCCCTCCCCACTCTAGCTTTCCACGTGCTAGAGGGAGGATGGCACAACGGGCAACTTGCCCTTTTGCGCAAATTGCGCGGATAGCTCCTGGTGCACGTCGTAGGCGGCTACGGCAAACGCGTGCTGAATGCTGTGCGCAGCGATAAAGGTTTCTCCGTACACCGTCTCGTCAGGATATTCAGTGTAGACCGTAAGAGGGAAGACGTAGCCCTTCACGGCGACGACGGTACACGGGAAGCGGTTCACAATGCGGAAGCCTTCCAGATCACCGGCGTGACGTCGGTACAACTCCACCTGCTTGTCGTTGAGCGCGAGGACGTCCTTGTGAACGCTCAGCCTCTCTGTCAGTGCCTGTGTGAAGGCCTCGGCGTATTCAGCCCACTCTGGGGTGTCCTCGTGCCGCACCACCAGGAAGAAGCCCTTCGGGATCGTCCAGAGCCCAAATCCGGCAGGGATGTAGCCAGAAAATGGCCGGGTCCACTCGTGCGAAGGGTAGCCGTGCAGGTTGAGGTGCAGCGCACCCTTGAGCGCGTCACGTGCGGCCACGCGCATGCCCTTCTCATACAGGGGTTTGCCGTCACCGACGTTGCGGTACTCCAAATCGTCGCCGAGCGCCGTGTACCGTGCCGCGTGCAGCATGTGCTTCGGGGTCGTCTGAATGTACTCCTGGTGAAGGCAGTAGCCGTCAGGGTTCTCGACGGGGCACATGATAAAGTCAACCTTGTCACGCGCGGCAAGTGTTTGCGCTGCGCGAAGCACGCCAATGACACCAGACGTCTCGTTCGCATGCTGTGCGCCGTTCATGTACACTGGGTACGAGCCTGTGCCTTTGCGGATGTGCACCGCACGTACACGCTGACCAGCCACGCTCGGCACGCTCAGGGCCTTGCCGTGCTCGAAGGCATCGACGTAGCTCTGAGCTTCGCGCAGGGGAATAGGATGGTCAGCGCGGGCGAGGTCGTCGACGGGGTCAGCTGGAATATGCTTCACGTGGAACGGCGCCGTGACCACCTTGATGCGGTAGCTAGTGACACCCTCGCCCGCAAACTTGGTGTACGGCACGATCTGTCCAGGCTGACTCGTACGCTCGTTGATGTCCTTGCCCTCGCAGATCTTAAAGTACTCGTTGAGGGAGAAGTAGAGATCTTCGTGGAGAGCCTCGACGAGGCTGAGCACCTCGTGCGGCAGCTGTGGAATGGGCTCGTCGGCTACGGGAACTTCGACATGGAGGCAGAGACGCTCGAAGAAGGGGGTCTTCTTGGGGAATTGAAAATTGGCCACCGCGCTCATGATACCGTGGAAGGCTCGCTCAGCATCCGTGACAAGGCGCGCATCACACACGGCGGAAGAGTCCTGTGACAACGGTGTGTTGGTACCCTCCGCAGATGACGAAGAGTGACGCACACGAATCCACCCAGTCGGTGAGACGTGCAGTTTCTTGGGGTCCACACCGTCCACGCTGCAATTCACATCTTCGCCGTAGCTAGCGGCAATGTGCACGTAGTTGGGTGCTGCCACTGTCTCGGAGCGGCCTACCTGTGCGCCATCGGCATCAAACGCCTTCACCACATAGGCACACGTGGCGGGTAGCACCACCGGCTCGTCAGTTGTGTTGTCCGCCACGTATTCGATCGTCTTGCCAGCCAGACGGGCCATCTCTGTCAGCGGGTAGGCCTCAAGCAGAAAGCGCCGTGGGAGTGTGTGGAGGCAAATAGGGTAGTTCACCGTGAGGCGAGTGACCTTGGCCTCGGCGAGCCACGCTGTCCCGACCTCGCCGTCATCGAGAAAGAAGTGAATGAGTGGTTTGTACGCGCTGCGGATATGCACGTGCTTCCAGCCGCGGCGGCGCAGACTCTCCGCACACCGTTGACGCGAGCAGGCGTCATTGAACACCCATGCTTCAAGTGTGTCCGCACCCGCAGTCACGCTGTCGTACGTGCGCTCGAGCTGTTGCAGGGTTGATTGAACCACAGAGGTGTAGACTGTCGCGTGGGTCATCGTCCGTGAGCGGTAATGTCACAAACAAAGCAGACAAATAAAAAAAGGAAAAAAAGAGCACACACAAGGAACCGGGTAGTGACACAAATCTCTGGATCACAGCGAAGGCAACACCAAACAAGAAACACATTGACACGTACAGGTTGGAGATACGGAGAGGTGACGTGTGAGAAGGGCAGTGTCCAGGAGCAATGTCTGTGCATGTTGCCTGATTGTCGCATGTTCCGCCTCCATTATGAAGCCTCGCAAGATGTCCCACCAACTGGCAAGGGAAGTCAAGTCAGCACACCAGCCTATGCGTTGCTTGTATTCCGTTGTTCGTCAGGGAAGGTGCGGTCTACTTGCTTGCCTGACAGTGGAGCCACACGGAGTCACTGCAGACACCTCCGGTTGTCATAGCTGTGCAATTGAGTGGAGGGCAACAGCCTTTCGATTGCTGTGGCACTGGTCGCTGGTGCTCTGTGACAACATACAAGTTTCGCAACACACACACACACACGCGCGCGCGCACACACACACGCACAAACACAAGAAGAACGGCGACACGGCGGATCGCCTCATCACAGTGGGTTTCTCTCATACCTTGAATCCAATCTCGTAGCCTTCGTGAACAGCCTGAAGCATGTCTTGCTCACCGTGACCGTCACCGGAAAAGCTGTCGCGGCAGGAGCCAGCCATGTAGATGCTAAAGTCAGTGATCATCTCGCCTCGCTTTTTCGCGCCGTCGTGTGCCCACTCGTGAATCCACGTACCAATGCGCATATCCGGCAACATGCCGACGCACCAGACAATGGTATCGCACGGGATGAAGTAGCGGCGCACGTCGGGCTGCAGAATCGAGACGTGCACGCCGTCGTGGTCAATGTTCTCGATGACGGCGTGCTTCAAGATGGTGCCTCCGTGGCGACGGATCCACATCTTTTGTGTCCATCCCCATCCACGCGAGAGGTCGGCGTCCTTCTCCGCCTTGTTGAGCAGCACGACATCACGATTGTTGCGCGGCGCACGCTCGGTCACCTCCTGCTCGTCCAGAATGGAGCCGTCCTCTAAGTTCACGCCGAACTCGTCGAGAAAGTAGTCCACACGGCGCGTCACCCGCTGGTCGTGAAGGAGGAAACTGGCGACGTCGTGGGCAATCGCGCCGTTGCCGAGGATGACCACGCGACGGCCAGCCTTCACGCTGCCGTCTAGGATGCGTCGGAACGGCACAATGAGCTTGCTCTCCGACGCACCGGGGAACTGGTGCGAGCTCACCGGCTTCGGCTGCGACCCCGTTGTGAGCACGACCCCGTGAAAGAACTGGTGGTTGCGTGCGACGTCCTCGCGTGTGAATTCCGAGTTGAGGCGCACATTGATGGAAGAGTGGCGCAACAGCCGCGTCCAGTGCTCGAGGGCCGTCTGGTAGCCCTCCTTCCCAGGCACCATCTTGGCCAGATTGAGCTGACCACCGATCACCGCGTCTTTCTCAAAGAGCGTGACATCGTGGCCCCGGCGCCACAGCGTGAGCGCGCAGCTCACACCAGCCGGCCCGGCCCCCACCACCGCAATGGACTTTTGGTATTTGGCGGGCAGCCAACCCCTCTCCAGCTCGTAGCCGGAGATGGGGTTGAGTGCACAGGTCACTCGTTGCTGCTTGTACAAGCGGTCGACGCAGTGATTGCAGCCGATGCACGGCAGCACCTCCTCGTCACGGTGCTGCTGCGCCTTGGCGATGAATTGCGGGTCCGCGAGCAGTGGGCGGGCAACGCCAATGAGGTCGCACACGCCACGCGACATGAGCCGCTCCGCAACCGCGAGTGAGTGGATGCGGTGTGACGCAACAACAGGCACAGCAATTTTTTCGTCTCTCAATCGCCGGGTGACAAGTTCACAGCTGCGCGCGAATGCCCCCATTGGCACGTACGCGGACATGGTTTGCACAGGGGAGTCATGCATGCCAAGGCTCGTGTTGAGGAGGTCAACGTAGCCGCTCTTGCACAACACTTCCGCCGTCTGCAGCGTCTCCCGCATCGGCGTGCCACCGACCTTGAGGTCGTGCAAGCACAGACGGACGGAGATGATGAAGCGGTCCTTGTGGACAATGCCGCTCTTGACGCCTTCGAGCACGCGAATGATGAATTCGAGGCGCTTCGCTAGTGGCCCACCAAAGGCGTCCGTGCGTGTGTTCACCGCCGTGGAAAGGAAGTTGTGCAGCAAGGTGCCATCACTCACTGGGATCTCGACACCGTCAAAGCCGGCCTCCTCCGCCAGCCGCGCGAACCGCTCATACTCACTGACGATGTAATTCACCAGCAGTCCCGGCACGCGGTACGGACGAGCGGACTTGAAGAGCTGCACCGGTGACGGCGTCGAGGTGGATGAGAAGAAGCGGGGCTTGTTCGCCGATCGGCCGGCGTGGAAAGCCTGGGCGAGCACGTAGCCGTCCTCCTGATGCACCGCCCGTGTCACCGCCGACAACGCCTTGGCCGCGTCAACGGTGGTCAGCTTCACGTTGTCCCGCTTCCACTCACCGAAGCGTGAGATGCCTAGTCCGCCGAGGACGATGAGCTTCGCGCCGTAGTGTGCTCGCTCCGCAAAGAAGGTGGACATGGCTTTCATGTGCGGCTCGCTCATCAGTTTCAGCTCAGTCTCCATGTTTAGGTACATGGGCTGCATGACAAAGCGGTTAGGCAAGTGGATGTGCTCGCCAATCTGGATCGGAGCGAAGAGTGCCGCGCGTGCGCCGGAGAGTGCGTGCGATGACGCACCGGTCGTCGCCAAGGACGAGGCCGCCCCACCCTGAAGTCCCATTGCACACGTACGCCAGGCGGCAGACAGAGTGACTGCGAGGGACAGAGGGGAGGTACGAAAGGGCCTCTGTCCGTTCCACGGCTGAACCGAGAGAAAAGCACAACAACACAACAAGTCGTTGAAGAGAGGAAAGGAAAGAGGGGAAAGGAAGAAAGAAACGATGTCGTGTTAGGAGCCGCACACGGCATGGCCACGGAGCCCGTGGTGACGTGTCGACGTCGCTGTGAAACACACACGTGTGCACGCACACAATGGGTGTGAGTGCAGTGAAGACCTGGTACAATTGTCGAGTGCCCTGCCCAAGACAGTGTCGTCCTGCGCCTCACTGGTAAGCGAGAGAACCGCGCAGAGTTTGTCGGGCAACACGCACTGGACCGAGCACAGCCGGTGGCTTTCTCCTCGCTCAAGGATCTCGGAGAATCATTCTTGTTTCCATCCGCATGGACGTGTGCTTCGCATCCTAGACAATGTGTTGCAAACACCGAGCACAGAATAACAGAGAAGGAAAAACAAAAGCAACGGACACAACACGGTACATATGTGTGTGTGTTCTGGGGCAAGCAAGAGTGTGGTTCAACCAAAGTGCTCTAGAAGGAGATTTTGTTTTCCTGTTGTTCTGCCTCCTTCTTGCACACGGGTCGCGCAACATGTGTGCGGTCTCCATGGCTGTCGGTGCGGTAACTTTGACAATCCAGACGGGTGAGCGAAGCAAGCTGCCTGTCCATCCCTGCTTGACGAACACATTTTGCACTCACACACTCACAGGGCCGTCAACGAGCCAGCAACGACGACGAACGACACTCATTGAGCCCGCCACCTTTTTCTTCTGATTTTTGAGTGAAGGTGGTAGTGGTGAACGTCCTCTGGCGCACACTCACACGATAACAAAAAAAAAGCAAAGTGTGGCACGCATCTACCATTACAAGGTGCCTTGAGAGTCTTCTGCCTCGCGTCTGCGTATGTGCATGCTCTGTGACAGCAAGTGCGGGCGGAAGCAGCGGCGTGACGGCCACGGCTGCGTGGAACCTTGCTGCTCAGCAGTCCCAGCGGCACAGGCGACGCTCACTATTCTCAGGTGGAAAGAAAAAAAAGAAAAAAAGGAACGAAGGGGAAGCAAGAGGTAAGCAACGAAGTACGCGCACCGTACCGCACCAAAGAGGACGCGAGGAACAGCGAAGAGAAGGAAAGAAGAAAAAGCGCATGTGAAAGGAAAACGAGAAGGTCAGTACCACACCGCGCCGTTGGAGAGCAGATCACACACGTGCCTCCTCGTTCTTCCACTCACTCGTTCGACCATTTCTTTTCATTTTCGTGCAGTCAAGCGTCTTAACCGAGGTCACGAGGCAGCGGAAGCGCATAGACGGCGGAGACGACGTTCTGCTCGGCGGGTGGCAAGGCGGTGGCGGCCGTGTTACCGTGCGGCCACGCGTCCATCGTCACGCGCAGCTTCGTCAGCCGGTCCTTGCAGTTGAAGCCGGCCGGGTTCACCTCGAGCGGCTCCGGCACGTACGAGCTGTACGATTGGCGATGACCACTGACGTGCGGCACATTCATCTGCTCGAGCTGCGCCCACGGATCGGCGGCGGGGGCAGGCGCCTGCGCGCGCGGAACCGGCTGTGTGGGCAGCGCACCGGACGGCACATTGTAGTTGGCGAGCTGTGCCAGCTCGTCGTCGGGAAGTGCGGGAAGCTGGGCGACCCACGGGTTTGCGGGCGGTGCCGCAGCCGCCTGAGGCTGAGGCTTGCTCGCGCTGTCGAAGTTGGTGTAGTCGGTGGGCACCGCGGGCGCGGAGTAGCCAGCTGGGGCCGCGTAGGAAGCCGCCCCACCGCCGCCGTTGCTGGGGGTGTAGCCAGTCTCGTTGATCGGCTTCCACTTCTGGATGAGCACGTCGATGTGGGCATCACGCATGCCCTGCGCGCGCACCTGGAGCTGAAGCGTGGCGAGGCCCACCACACCCAGTACCTTGCGCCAGCCGCACTGGTCCTTCAGCTGCAGCTGTGTGCGGGACGGCTCCGTGCCGGAGCCTCGCTGCGGTGTCACCGTCACCGTGACGTCGACGGACGGGGAGGCTACGCTGTAGTCGTCCCTGTTCTTCATCGTCAGAATGTACGTACCGTCGGAGATGGTGAACTCGCGTGCGAGACCCGGCTCCTTGCGCGTCAGGGGGTAGCTCACGCCGTCCTGGATGAAGATAGTCTCCTCGGGGGTGTAGCCTGCCTTGCCGACCGTGTCAATGAGCTGGATCGGGATGAAGATGTTGTCTAGCTTCTTGACGACGTTGTCACAGCGGTCCATGTAGGCGGTCATCTTGCCGGCACAGAACTCTGCCAGCTTCTTGTTGTACGCGGTGTTTCGTGGATCGCGGTCGGCGAGGACGCTGCGGCGCACGAAGCACAGAATTTCGATTCCTTGCACGTACTGGCGGAAGAGTGACTCGTAGCTCTGGATGAGTCGCAGCAGCTCGTTCTTGTACTTGGCGTTGCCGCTGATACGCTGCTTCAGCTTGTCCGTGTCGTACTCCTTCATCTCCGCCTGTCGGAGGATGTCCAGGCTTTCCGCCAGCAACAGCTTCTGTGTCATGGTACCTGTATGTGGGTGAGTTGAGTTGGTTTCACGAAACACTACAGACAGCCACGTGAAGAAATGAAGAATAACCGGCAAACGCGTATCCTGACAGCGGATCGATCTGGGAAGCAAGCGTGGGGTGCGAGCGTTACTTCAAACGAACGAATGAACAGAAGAGAGAGTGAATTACTGTGCGGTAGTGAGTGAAAAAAAAGAACAAGAGAGGACAAACAAGGCAGAGTACAGCGAGAGAGGGGGGCGAGAGGGCGGGTGCAGGTAAGTTCTTATCTGGTGCTTGACAGACCCAAGGCAAGCACCGGATGGTATGTGGGGGGTCACTTTTCCCAAATGCGAGTTCAAGAGTCATCAGTGGCTGTTGAGGTGCTGTGTATTGCGGCACTACCGCCGCCAGGCGTGGAAGCCCAGTGGTCGGTAAGTGGCCGTGCCACCAACAACACGTGGGCACGGCGGTATTATCACTGCACTACATACGCCACAAGAAGTGTGCGTGGTTGCCGTTGTGAAAACGCAGTGGCTGGTGTGTCTGTGTGTCTCTGTGTATCTGTGTGTGTGTTTCCTTTGTGTTCTCTCGTTTCTGTTCATCTGTTCATTCGTCGGTGTGTGAGGAGGGACACCGAGGCAGTACACCGCGAATGACGTGTCACAGCAGCTTCAGATCACCAGATACCTCGTCCACTAGGCTCTTCGGGGCTGGGCCTACGGCGACGACCGTCTTGCTCCCAGCTGCGATCTGCGTGCGACCAGCGTCGCGAATAACATAGTACGGAATGCCCGCCGCACGTGCCTTGGAGGCGACCTGCATAAGTGCGGCCTCGTCGGGGCACTGCAGCGCAACCTTCTTCATCCCTGTGAGATGCCAGGCATTGTACCACTGCACCCACAGTGGTGTCGCTTCGGTGTTGGTGCCGGTCTCCGCGTCCGCAGGGCGAAGGGCGAGCACCTCCTCCACGACGGCTACGGCCGCGTGAGCACACTGTGCAGCGGTTTTCCCAGTGCCCATCTTCAGATCTTTGCGCACGACGAGCGTCATCTTCACCTCCTCGCCAGTCGCGGCCAGCGCGGAGAACTGCTGTGCTTTGGTCGATACAGCGCTGCCCATCGCGCTAATCCACCCACGCATGTGCAGAAAGTAAAGCACGCCGAAGCCCGTGACAACGCTGAAAAGAAAGGTGCTCAAGGCAGCGAAGGACTGCGTGGATGAACTGTCTAGCGTCGACGACACTGACGACATCAAGTCCACCCTCTCCACAGCTACGAGTAACTGTGTGATTGAGGATCGAGAGAGAAAGGGAGAACGCACGCGAATGACGTAAAGTGCAAATGCTAGCTGCAGCGACACAAAAGCCAGCTGAAAAGGAGGTTCAAGACAAGTGGCGAAGAGACCGTGTGCGTGATTGTGCGTGATTATGGGCTAACAGAGAACGAGAGGAGAGAGCGCCAAGCTTCACTCAGTCACTCACTGCGTCCACTACGATGCGCACGAGACGGAATGCGGTGCGAGAAGGAGAAGGAGAAGGTCGCCAGGAAGTCAACGTGACACACCGCACACCGGTGCAGATGCCGCATAGGCGACGCTATATCGTGCCAATAACCGGAAGTGTCGTCAATGACAGAAAAACAGGGTAGTATTCGATTTTTTTTTTGATTCTCTGGTGTGATACACAGTCACATCATTCAGGCTGGTATGCGTCTGCTTGTATGTGCCTGAGTGTCTGCATACAAGTCTGTGTCTCTGTCTGCGCTACGTCTCGCTGAGCGCCGGTGGCGTTATGAACAGCGGCGCTTTGCCGCCGCCTCGTGAGATGCGCACACACGCACGCACAAGAAAATCACATTTTAGTGATCGTCGTGGTGATGACGGACCTACCTTCACAGGCGGCAGGCAACACTGGTTGAGTTCGCGCTGCGCACAGGCAGATCGTCGCGTGCCCACGACAGTTACGGACTCTGGTAGCCCCTCACAGACGTCGCGAGAAGCGGCTGACTGGACCCCGTGGCGGTGCACGGCGCGAAGACGACCAGTACGACCGTCACATTGTCACTGCTGTTGCGCTCGAGCAGCACGTAGTCGGCCAGCGCGGCGCTGACCTTGCGTACCATCTGAGCCAAGCTCGTGGTGCCGAGTACATCCGCCGGCTCCTTGGTCAATGACGGGCGTGACGGTGTCTGGAACTCACCTGCCAACGCAGAGCCGGTCTTGTCAGCGTGCGACACATCTCGTGGCGTGTGTGGGGCGCTCGTCGACGATGAGCTGCAGCTGCCGATGTCGTCACCCGTCGTCGAGAGGGTCGGAAGTGCACCCGCGTCGGTGTGAGAGATCGGCGTGTGTGCTACAAGACCGTCTTCGGGTGTCATGCCGTCTGGTGTCGGTGTCCACAGGAAACTCGCGACAGGATCCAGCGCGTGCGTACGTGATGGGCTGCCGTAGGAAGACGGAGAATGTGCGGAGGTCGAAGCTTGACCAATGCTCAGATCGACTTGGCTTGAGGGCTGATGAAAGCGCGAGGAGGGTGTGCCGAACGTGGACGGCGAGCGCACCGAGCCCGACGTGTTGTTGCGGTCGGTCGTTGTCGGACCGGCACGCGGCTGTTCTTGGTGCGGTTGCTGTTGCTGCTGCTGCGCACGACGCTGCAACACATCGGAGGAGAGTGCCTCCCGCTGCACGAGATCCACGCTACTGAGACGCCGGCACCGGCGACCGCCAAAGGTGGGACGACTGGGTGTGGCGCACATCGTGTTGCCCCCGTCCATGGTGGGTTTCGTGGTCGTGCGCTTTGGCTTGTCGGTGCTGGGAAGATGCCACGATGGCGAGCGTGCCGAGTCGCTCATGTGCAGCGGAGTTTGCCAAAGGCTATCCACACACGCACTGCCGCGCTCGCACTGTCCATCTTCGCCGAGTGTGCTACTGTTGAGTTCAACAGCGGATCGCAGCCGTGGCGATGCAGTGTGCACTTCGGACTCTGTGCCTGCCTCATCAAGCCTGTTGGCCCGTGGGGTGTGTGGTATCGACCGGATCTCAGTCTCACGGCCCTCCGCTGTTTGTAGGGGCGAGTCGTCGAGTGGAGCGGGAGGGGACAAGGTGGTGGTGGCTTCCCTGGGCGACCGTTGGAGACACTCGGAGGTGAGACCGCCGGAGCTCGTTGTTTTGGCGCGGAGTGCGGTCGGGTCCACGGAAGCGGAATGCTGCGAGAGGGACGCTGTTACTTCTTCGTGCTTGCCCGCAGTCGCGCCTAGCCCAACCTCACGTGCCGCCGCCGAGGCGTCTGTGCCCTTATTGGGGGAGCACAGCGGCGGCGTGGTGACCGCCCTGCCGTCTTTGTCGGTGTCGGCCATGACCGCCGTGAAGGAAAGTGCGCACGACTCAAAGAACGGCTGCAGGGCGTCCGCAACGAAGGCCACCGCCTCCTCCGAGCTGATCCGGTCCCACACGCCGTCGGAGGCGAGAATGACAAAGTCGCCGGTCCCAACCCGCACCTCGTAGACATCGGCGATGTTGCCGATGACGTTGCCTCGTATTTGCCCAGAGGGGTGGCCGTTGGAGGCGAGACTGGAGCCGCACGGCGTTGGTGAGGCCGCGTCCACTGCCAGCGTCGACGTCGTGGTCGATGGTGAGGACTCAGGCAGCCACCACGTGGCTGGACTGCACTTGAGGTGGTAGTCGCCGAGGCCGCGCGTGACATCGTAGCAACCCTCCACACGGTCGAACTCGACTGTGCCGCCGCATCGTTTGATGCGTGCTTCCTCCGTGGGGAAGGTGCGCACACGGTGGTCGACCGTTTGAAGAATCATCGCCCCTGTGGCGACGTTGCCGACAACGGCACGACTATCACCAAGATTAGCGATTGCAATGTCGAGGTAGTCGACGCCGCAGGCACCATCAGCGTCGCCCGCGGACGACGTCGCGCTATCCTTCATCTGGCTTGCCGACTCTGACTTACTAACGTGCGCTAGCTCTGGTAAAGTGCACGCCATGACGCAAGCAGTCGATCCCGCCTCCGCCCTGGACTCGCGCAGCTGGTCGTAGATGGTGACGTCCAGATGAAGCAGCGTCTGCACGAGCGCGGCGGAGAGCGTGCGCTGCTCGTCCTGTGAGGCTGCCATCGTTGTTCCATTCACAGTAGTTTGGTCCCCTGCGCCGGGTTCCTCGTGCCGCTGGCAGCGCTGCTCGTGGTAATGTTGGTAGGAGACTTCGAAGTGGTCGAGGAAGTACTTCTGCGCCATTGTGGACACCTGATCGCCGTTGTGACCGTCAAAAACGCCAAAGCAAGCGAATGTTCTCGCATCCGGCTCGGTCGCCCCAGTCGCATCGGGCGTTGACAGTGCCTCAGCAGTCTTGGCCAGTGATAGATGAATGTCGGGAAGCAGCAGCACGTTGTCTTCCTGGTGGGACCGGCAACCCTTCGCGCTGAGCTGTCCGAAGAGTGGGGCGAGGCGTGTCAGCGCGTCGGGCGGGAGTGGTGCACTGCGTCGGCGACGCGTGACTGTGGTGACGGCAGTCGGCGACGGTACTGGCGGCGACGATGGCAAGGTGAACGCGGCCTCCGCTGACCCAGTGACGCTCATCACAGACGGCAGGTCGAGCTCCACGTCATGTCGCCGGATGGGACTCGTCTGACCCGCACAAGGTCGTGAGGCCTCGGACGAGGTCGTGCAAGCGACGGAAGGAAGTTCAGCTCCCTCCGCCACGGCTACGACAACGTCATCGTTGTTCGCTGCCGACATCACACCCTCTAGGGAAGCGCCAAGCACAGCAGGGAGGCCGCGCGTGGGATCTGTGTGGCTGGCGGTGACGCTGGTGTGACCACTGCTCAGACAGACAGGCGAGCCCGAGCCAGCGGACACACACAACGGCGGTGGCGTGGCGTACCGCGTGGCAGAGGAGCGTTGGCGCGCCTCTCGCCTGCCAAGACGGCCGCTGCCGAGCATCACTTGTGACGGCATTGTCGACAAGAACGGGCTAATTGTGAGCGGAGAGGTCCCATCCGCAGAGCCCACGTTGAACGCTGGGAAGGGCGATGGGCTTTGCTCTGGTGAGCTGCTGATGTTGCGATGGCCGTCCCGTGGCCTACCGAGGCGGCCCTCACGACTCCGAGGATAGGCGACCCGACGCTCCACACCTATTTGACCGCGTCGGCCTTGCACGACGCCTGGACGCGCACGTGCCGGTGTCGTGGCACCCGATCTGACCCGGAACGAGGAGAGAGAGGCGGTGTTGTCGACACGCGGTGACGGCTGCCACTCCTCTGGTGTCATGAGCTTGCCAAGTGTCAGCGCCGCGTACGACGCCGAGGCCGAAAAACGCGGTGACGAGCCATCGCGTGTGCTGCCGGTGCTGGGGCACGCTGACAACGGCACGTGAGGCTGCCCACGTCGTGGCTCTAGGGTCGGCGAGCGGCTATCGCGCGGCACGGTGCCCGGCGGAGAGAGGCCGCCCGCTTCGCTGTGCGGTGGCGACACGGAGAGGAGGCGGACACAGGCCCGGTCTCCTTCGCCGTCCACTTGGTTGTCGGCCTCCTCCGTCACGCTGGGAGACTGCCTCGGAGTGGTGTGGATGAGAAGACCCGCACCGGGCTCCAATGTGCGGCGCCGTTGCCCGGTGACGGCCAGCGCGTTGGCGTCGCTGTACGTCGGAGTGTCCGGGCGAGGGCTGTGGTCGCCTGCCTCAACGCCCGCAGGACCGGCAAGGCGCGGTCTCTGTGCCGTGGGCGTTGGTGGCGCGGACGGCGGTTGCCGCCCACTCGCAGGAGCACTGGGGAACACGCTGAAGGGGGTTTCTGCCGTCCTGGCGACAGCGGCCAGCGGGGGCGGCGACGCAGAGCTGACCGCGAACGTTGGCACCGGTGACTGTGGGCTCAGGCCGCGCGAGACGCACCAGAGCGGAGACCCCGAGTACGCAGAGTGGTGCGAGTACGCGACGCTGTTGTAGCCTGATCCCGGCACGATGCTCCCCTGCTGCGGTACGTGGCTGGACGGCGAGGCGCCCGGCGAGGGGAACCCTTGCTGCTGTTGTCGGCGCAGGTGCCGTTCGACAATGACGCGCGAGCTCACCGGCTCGCGTGAGGCGCGGAGTTTGTGCGATGTGGCGGGACCGAAGCTCAGGCTGTTGGCCCGTTCAAAGCCGGAAGTGCCGCCGACGGGTGAGAAGTGACTCGTGCTGCTTCGCGCCGTCATGACGGCAAACTGCGGCGCGGTGAAACTCGCGCAAGGCGAGAGCGGCGTCTGCACGAAGAGTAGTCCCGCCAGATCATTGTCCAGGGGGTCGTCGTTGTCGTGGTGTGGTGCGTGACGGCCGCTGTGGGTGCCACTGCGGGCCCAGCCCCGGCCGCCGCTCGGCAGCCGTGACACCGCGCAGCTCTCTCGATCATCACCCACGCCGGTGAACAAGGGCGGCGATGGCAAGACACAACTGCCGCGCCGCTTGGTCTCGTCGCCACTGTCAACACTGTCGAAGAGCGGCGCGGCCCCAACAGGGTCGTCTGAGGTATTCATGTGTGCTGCGGCGGGAGAGGATTGGGTGATGTGGTCCGCGCCGCCACCGATGCGTGACTGATCGACGCTCGAGTCCGCGTCGTCGAGTTGGTCGAACAAGCGCAGCGCCAGCCGCGGCGGACGCACACGCTGACGCGAGTCTGAGCTGCCAGTGAGTTCGCCAATGATGGATGTCGATGTTGTGTTCGCCGGTGCTGTAGGATCTGAGGTGATTTTTGAGCTTGCCGCGGTGCTGCTCGTCGCATTTGGTGGCGTCGAGCCGACAGTGATGGTGGGCGGCTTGCTGTGTGGTTCCTCTGTTGTGGTGTCGTCAAGTGCGTGTGATGGGTTCCCTCGCGAGGGCCACGAGGTCGTGCCCAGACTGCCGTGACTCGCTTCCGCAAGGCACCCAATCTGAAGTGCGGGTGGTGGCGACGTGCTGTTCTGCCACAGCTGCCCGTCGTCATCGTCCTGTGCCGCAGCACACGCCTGCGTGCGGTGGGGGAGAAGCGGCCGATGAAAGCTCGAAGGCAGCAGCGACGCTGGGGACTGCGCGCCGCACATCGATCGTTGTGTCGCCCCACAGGGGGAGACGTCGGCAAACGAGGGAGGGCACGCAGCACTGTAGGCTTCCGGATCATCGTCGCCACGCCACTGCGCCGCGCTGGGTGAGTGCGTCGACGACAGCGTTCGCTCGGCTGCACTGGTGGCTAACGGTGTGAGTAGCGGTGTGTGGCGCACCATGACCGTGGGTGGTACGGGTGACGGGGAGCGGCTTGGCACAGCAGACATGGCGACGATGGGGAACGTGGGCGCGTGCAGGCAGCACTCCAACCAACCCAAGGAACCGAGAGATTGACAAACGCAGGGGGAGGGGAACGCCGCAAGAAGCACGCACGTCGTCTACAGCCCGCACGAACTGCCTTGAAAATGTTCTATGAACAAAAAAAATGAAAATGGTACTCTGCACGCGCGAGACAAGGGAACAAGGAAATAGTGTCGAGCGTGTACTCCTACCGGCGCCGGGTCCAACGGTGGGTGCGACAGAAGGAAAAAGGAAAAGAAAGGCAACAAGAAGCGAGGGAGATCGAGTGGGGGAATAAAGAAAAAGAGGGCCGGCGTCCGTAGTCACTTGTCTGTGGAGCCGCACGCGATTGCGTTGTCAAGAAGCGCGGCCTCAGCAGGTGACCTCGAGGTGCACGCTGTAGAAATGTCCACAGCAATGACCAGAACAAATAATAAAAAACGAAAACGAAAAGGTAAACAAAGTGTCCCACGTTGCGGGAGGCAGCGCGGCTAGCAGAATCCAGCAAAGCAAAAACAGACGGGCAAGAGCGCCTTTCTGTATGAGTGTTCACGTGGTTCTGTCTGTGAGTGGCGGCGTCGGTGTCTCCTCAACAAACTAAAAAGGTTAGAGAGAGACAAGGTACGCCCACCACGCGACTGCTTTTCCGCTGGACGGTTCTACACTAGAACTACGAGAAAACCCGAACATGTGGGCGTGTGTGAAAGAGAGAGTGGGAGGCAAGGAACAGGGTGGCGTTTGAAGGCGCAGGGGAAAAGGATGCATACGTTCTAAACGCATGCGAGCTACACGCGGGTGCGACCCCACAGGAAACAAGAGAAAGCCGACAACAATTCGGAGTGTAGAGAGAGCATTCTTGTCCAGCTGGAGAGGCGGGGAAAAGTCTGAGCACCAGTACTCAGGATGTGTGATATTTGTGTGTCTCTGTGTGAATAATCAGAAAGGCCACCTTGTCCCAAGTGTCGGGAAGGTATGTGGGGTTCACTGAATGTCGGCGCAGCAAACAAGCAACGGCAACAATACAAGACGAATGGCCAGCTCCAGCCCACGCTCCGACTTGGCCGACGCTTGCACCTTCCCAGTCGAGAAGAGCGAGCACTTGATGGTCTCCTCCCACAAAGACCCGGCGGCGGCGGCGGGTGGGGTCATCACGTTCGGTAGCCCTTGTCCTGGTGTCGTCGTCGTCGGCGGCGGTGTGTGCGCGGGCGCGACGCTGTCCGCAAAGAAAAAGTCGACGCTTTGGAGGTTCGTCGTGGTGGGCAGTACAGAGGGCAGCACGGCGCTGTTTTCCGTCAAGGCAGCCCCTTCTGTGGCACGCGGACGCTTGTGGCCTGGGCTATCCGCCAACGGCTTGTGGGAGGAGAAGGACAAGATGAGCTGAATGCCGGCCTGCCGCTCGAAGCGCCGGGCGGAGAAGCTGACTAGGATGCGTCGGAGGTGTGCCTGCTTGGGCGTCACGTACGCACGCATCTTGGGGCTGAGAGTGTCCTCGTCGGGCTCCCTCGTGGTCTGCACGGCGGCCGTCGTCGCGTGCGCGGTGGGTCCAAGGAAGCGATGCAGCCAGTCCACTGTCGTGTCACCGGTCACGTTCAGTGACGCGCGCGGTCGACGCCGCACGCCGTATGGTACAGCACCCTCGTGCCGCTGATGCAGCCCCAGCCGCCTCTGAAGCTCAATGAGCTCAGCCACGTCGGGACGCACGATGGCGTTGAAGAAGGAGACGGTCGGCTGCGTCGCCTCCAGCAGAGGTACCGCGTCACCGCCGACCGGCGTCTTCTCGAGCAGGGTGTTGCTCCGGTTGAACAGAGAGAGCTGCGTGCTCTCCCCTCGTAGCGCCGCCACCAGCCGACGTTCTTCCAAGTACCGCTCTTCGCAAAGGGTTGGTACCTCGTCTGGTGCCGCCTCTGCTTGAGTTGACGTCGAGGCCGACAGGAAGCACTGATCGAGCAGTGGATGGCGCTGTCCTTGACGACGACTAGCGGCAACCGGTGCCTGGCGTGAAGGGCAACGGCGTGCCGCATCGAGCACCAGTGCGCGTGCGCGGTGGGCGAAGGCGACGCTGGCCTCAACAGAACCTGAGCCGACGAGTTCCGCGATGCCGCTGGGTCGGATGGTCAGCACAGGTCCGCTGTACAGCACACCGCGGTACGTCAAGGGCGGGAAGCGCATGGCGCAATGCAGAATCTCACCGCGTGCGTTGCGTACCACCTCGGTGTTCCACAGCGTCAGCGCGAGTTGGAGGAGATCGTACGGCGCGTTGCGTTCTTTCCTCGTCTCCGGGAACGGGATAATCACCTGGAAGCCAACAAACACGGTCGCCACCTCTACCTCCATAACCGCAAGTTGTACGAAGATGTGTATGTGTGCGCGTGCCTGTGTACAAAATTGTGGGGTGTGTGTTTCGACGTGAATCAGTGAACGAACGCAGCGGCACCTTTTAGTGTCATGTTCAACTGCTCTTTTGCTGGACTACTGCACACGAGACACGCTCTGAGTGGGAGAGAAGGATAGATTGGTGAAGCACGACGTTGGTCGAGGAACACAACGACTGGTGACGGGAAGAAAAAGTGCGGAGTTATACGAGGTGAAACCAAGCCTGGCACGCATGGCAGAGCGAGAGCGAGAGAGAGGCTTCGCAAGGCTACCAACTACGTACGCAGTACCATAAATACCCCGCCGGTCACTGGCACCACAGGTCGTTCACCTGTCCCGACGCGTGGAAGGAACGAAGGGGTGCCACTGCAGCGCGCCCGTCCCACACATCCCTGCTTCACCACGAAGGCGTCTGGCCCATCACAGCACACAATGCACCGTGGTGGCGTGTTATTTGCGAACTGTATTGTAAGAACGACAAACGAAAATGGGAAACCGGAAAGATACAAAAAAAGAAAACAGTTTGTGTTTTGCTGCTGCCGCTGACTAACGTGATTAGGTGTTCGCGCACACGGGTCCAAGTCGATCCAAGCAATCGAGAACGCAAGAAGGACGGGACAACGGAACCTAAGCAAGTGCACGTTATGGAAGTCCAGAGGGGAGCGAGCGCAAAGGAATTGTCTTGTTGCAAAGAAACGCTGTCACGAAAAGAAAAAAAAAAGAGAAAAGCAACAACAGAAAAACAAAAACAGTATTGCTTGAGTGCTACGGTGTATGTGGAGCTCTCAGCTCTTCTCAGTATCGGTCTTCCGACTGTGCGGGTAACCGGTCGGAGAAAGGCAGAGAGTGAGAGGAAGAAGTGGAGCGCGGTGGTGGCTTCGCGCCGTGTTTGTGGATAGACATGTGGATATCGTCATGCCCTCCGCTTAGCTGCGCATGCCTGTGACAGCGCGAGCAATCACCATCTGCTGAATCTGAGTGGTGCCCTCGTACAAGGAGAAGATCTTGCAGTCGCGGTAGAGCTTCTCAACAGGGTAGCCAGTGTTGAAGCCATTGCCACCGAAGATCTGCACAGCCGAGGTCGCACAGAACTCCGCATGCTGAGCGGCCATCATCTTCGCGCACGATGCAAAGTACGTGTTGTTGCGTCCCTGGTCAATCTCCCAGCCGGCGCGCCACGCCATGAGACGTGTCGCTTCCACACCTGCCGCCATCTGCGCAAGCAGATTCGCAATAGACTGGTGCTCCGCGATGGGCTTCCCCATCGTCTTGCGCTCACGTGCGTAGTTGGTGGCTTCGTCGGTCGCGCGGCGAGCCAGACCCACAGCACCGATCGCGACGGGCGGACGGGTAAAGTCAAAGGCCTTCATGGCAACGTGGAAGCCCTTGCCAACGGTACCGACCACGTTCGCGTCGGTCAGTTCGACATTCTCAAAGGTGATGCCACGCGTGTCGCTGCAGCGCTGGCCGAGGTTGATCTCCTTGGGTCCCGGGGTCACACCCGGTGTGTTCGCCTCAAGCACGAAGCCGACGAAGCCCTCCTCGCATCGAGAGAGGAGGAAGTACCAGTTCGCCACACCGCCGTTGGTGATCCACATTTTCTGACCGTTCACCACCCACTTGTCCTTGATCTTCTTAGCGAATGTTTTCATGCCGGCGACGTCTGAGCCGGCGCCGGGCTCCGTCACGCAGTACGCCGCCTGCAGGGGCTCCTCCGTCATGCGGCCGAGGAAGCTCTTCTTCTGCTCCTCGGTGCCCGCGACAAACAGAGGTGCCTCGGCCAGCGAGTTGCCTTCGATGGCAGTGCTGATGCCAGTGCAGCCGTACGCCAGCTCTTCCTGAGCGACAAGACCATCCATGACGGATGCCTCGAGGCCGCCGTAAGCCTCGGGGATGTGCATATTCACCAAGCCCAGCTCCCAAGCTTCCTTGAAGATGTCATGAGGGTACTTCATGGACTGGTCGTACTCCGCCGCGCGAGGAATGATGCTCTTCTTTGTGAAGTTCCGCGCCGTTTCTTGGAATTGAAGCTGTGCGTCGCTGAGACCAAATGACACGCCCGCCGGCGACGCTGCCGTTGGTGCCGAGCCGCCGAAGTACACGTCCGCGCCCTTGGCGGCCAGGCACGACGCGGTGGGCACAAACGCCCGAGCTACGGCAGTGCGGCGCATATGTGAATGTGCGCGATGAACGTGATACGTATAGAGGTGAAGAGAGGGAAGCACGAGAGGAGAACGTGGAGTCAGCTGCACACAAACACAAGCGTACACAGAACGACGGTGGCAGTGGGAAGAGAGAGAGAGAGAGAAGGAAAAGAATGAGAAGAGAGGAGAGAGGAGTAAAGTGTCGACGTACCTGTGACAAGATAACGACGAGGCTGGGAGGAGGCGACTGTTCTTGTGGACGCCTTGGAAAACTACCCCTGGTCGGTACCGGGGGCAGTGAGGCCAGCAGAAGCCATCGCCGATGACTGGCGGTTGCAGGGCAGGGCGACAGAAAAAAACAAAAAAACTGCGAATGCGCACGGAGCATGACGATCCGATGAGGGCGGATGGGAGTGACGTCGTGATAGGAGTTCACCGTGATCAACGAAGCAGCACACGGTGTGCCTGCGTGCCCGTGAGGAAACGGTTCTTTGCAGTGCCGCTGATGGGGAACATCATACGCAGCGAACGACGGAAAGAAAGAAAGAAAAAAAAAGAGGATTCGTTAGCAATCATGCGTGTGGGAGACATAAGTATGTGCACACCTGTGTTTCGTGGGCGGACAAAACAAAAAAAAAGGAGATATGGAAAGAGAGAACGAAAAAGAGCGCAAGAACAGAAGAAGGAACACAAAAATAAAAACAGAAGCAAAGCAGTGTGCGCGAAGAGAGATGTGACACGGTGTTCGTCAGTTTCTCCATTTTGGAAATTGGTTGAAGAGCATTCCTAGGGCCACATCAACAACAACAACGTGTCTGTGGCGCACCAATAGACCACAAGACATTCACCACTCACCCACCGAGCAAAGCTGGATGCGAAGAATGCCCATGGTGAGAGGCATGGAGGCAGGATTCGGTGCCGGTGCGCGTGTGGTGTCAGAGAGAAGGGTGCCATCGTCATCGTCCGGCGGGCCGTCGTCACTGCTCCGGGTCACTGAAGAGCGTCGCGAACGCGTGGAGCGTGAGGTGGTCACCGTGCTTGATGGCACACTGGGTTCCCTCGCCGCACTGTCGCGGCCGAGCGGGTCCTGCAGAGACGCAGACGTCGCTGCATGGCTCGGCTTGCCATTCGATGTGGGAAGCAACCACGGAGAGGACGGAAAGCTGTAATAACCGCTCGCGCACTGGGAGGCGCCTGTGCGATCCACCACCTCTGGTAACAGCGGTCTCAGTCGCCGTGTCACGGCGTCTTCAGCCGAGCTGTTTGCGGGCAAGGCACCACCCGCACTGGTGGCAATCGCACCGAGCTCGTCGTCGCTCAGCCCGTGTGTGTGAGAGGCGTTGGGCGTGCCGACGGTCGTGCGCGAAGTCGTTTCACTGAGGCGTCGGTGCCCCTTGTGGCGCGTCAAGGAGCCGGCGAGTTTCGCAGTGATCGTCTCCTGACTGCGCGTGCGAAACAAGGGCGCGTCCATGTCCACTGTGACTTGCTGAAGGTCAGGAGAGACGGTGAAGTCCGGCAACCGGCTGAGGTAGGCGGCCTCCGCCTTCCTTGTCTTTTTGGATGTCGTTCCGCGGTGCGACTTCGCCTCACTCCACAGCGAGAGCGCGTGGTCGGCTGTTGTGAGGAGGAAAAAACGGTGAAGCGACCCCGCCTCCCCGTGCCGCGTCGGGGCTGGCGGTGGGCTAGTCGGGCCGGTGTGGTGAGCGGCGACCTGCAAGGCCTTGTCCAAGCCACGGTGGCTTGTGTAGAACAAGCCCTGCTCTCGCGATTTCGAGTGCCCGGCAATGGGCGGGAAAAAGCGAAGCGTGGGTAGCGGCAGCGAAGACGGCCAGCTGTCGTTGGCTTCGTCCGCGGTGGTGTCATTCATGGGGCTGATGCCGTTGGTGGCCGAGAACGGGCTGTACATGTCACCCGCGGAGCCATCAAACCCCATCGACTGTGTATTGGTCGTCGTCGAAGGCGGCGTGGGGAATTGCGACGAGACACGCTCGTGTCGTATCCACGGGCCATCGCTAAAATCTGTCAGCACGCCGACTGGGGTGAGGGCACTCTCGCGTGCTGTGGAGGTTGGACTGACCACGACGTATGTGGAGCCTTCGAGGTGACGTCCGAAGGAGGCAGACAGTGTCGCGTCACTTATGTTCGAGACCACGCGGTCGACGAGAAGCCCAGCATCAGCGGAGGGATAGCGCCGGTGAACCTCCGACTCATCAACGAACGCGGGTACGCTGATGGAGGTGACTGATGCGTGACGAGCAGAGACGAAGCGAGGGGACGCGGAGAGAGCTGGGCGCGTGAGGCGGGCCGGGCGTGCAACAAGGTGGCTGCCCATCCCTGCAGTGCGCGTCAGAGCACCAGCGTTGGCTGCGCGGAGGGATCGAGTCCACGGACCGCGGCAGTAGCGAAGCGGTCGCCCGACGCGGTAGCTCGACTGGAGCACGGCGAATGTTTCGTACACCGTGAACGTCGAGTCCTCGCTCGTGGTGTTGGTGGTGGTGGTAGCGGTAGTGGCAGTAGTGGCGGTGGTGCCGTCACTCAACTCTGACTCCACTGGTGGCGACCATCGCGTTGGAGGCACCGCGGTGACATTGACGTCCACCAAAGACACGACCGATGATGTCGGTGACGGTATGACCGATGATGGCAGACGGTGCACAACCTCGTCGCCGCCACGCTGCGTGTGCTGAGATGGGTTGGTGATAGGCCATGTTGTCTGTGGACACGTGCCCACCTCGCCGGCCGCGCCGTCCAGCTCTGTGTACGGCTCGGGCACGTGCAAGCCAGACCGTGGAAGCCCACGCAGCACGGGTCGGGAAAGGCTGGGTGGACGCTGCGGCACAAGGAACGTGAAGGCGAGCACCCCGTCCGGCTTGAGAGAGACGACGGTGCCATCGGCGTTAGGCAGTCGGTCGAGGAAGAGGCCGATCCCCAGTCGGCAGAGCACGGCGGCGCTGGCTGACGTGTTCGAGCCAGGCAAGGGAGTTGGGTGCCAGAGAACCAGACACTGTGTTTCCAGCAGCAAGGCGCATCGCCGCCGGCGCCGACGATGCGCACCACCACCGCGGAGAATAGCACTGCTCCCTCGGTTCGAGGAAGCGCTTTGCCGTGTGTGCGTGCTCGTCGTTGGTGAGGTGGGCAGTGGAGCGTACCCATCCCCGCCGCACGTGTCTGTGTCGTTGTCCTCTTCATACTCAGAGGGTCCCGCGTGGCTTGGTGCAGTGTCAGGGCCTCGCGATGACGGCTCATGGCCGTGGTCCGCCGTGTGGAGAATGCCGGTCGTGTCGACAAGGCACTGCAGGCAGCGTCTGTAAAGCACCGACCGCGACAACCCGCCGTGCCGCGCGCTATCGTAGATGAGGTGCCACGCCAAGTACTTCGCTGGCGTTGGAAGCCGCTGCTGAGCCTCGCTGAGTTGCTCGGGTCGCAGTAACAGCCGCGAGGACGAGGATGCCGCTGGCGGCGCAGCATGTTGATGACGCTGCGGAGTGCTCTTTGAGCCCGTACCGTCGGCGAGTTTAGTTGTTTTTTCGAAGGCGGTGCAGGGTTGTCTGGCGCTGGCGGTGTGCGCAGAGGCGGGCGCGGTCAATGAACGAGGACCTGCTGTGGCGTGACCACTTTCCACCACGCTGCGCTGCGTGGTTGTCGAGCAGCAACTGTTGCCCATGGGTGAGGGCTCAACTTGTGTTTATATATATACTGTTTAAAAGGTGACTGTCAGGCGAAGGAGGTAACAGAGCTTTTGTTGTTGTTGTTGTTGATGGCGCTGTCTCGCCACTGAATGTGCGTCAATAAAGTCGAGGCGAGCCACAGCGGTAAGAAGCACTGACTGGTTTAAGCGAAAAGAAGTTCCGTTTTGAGTCAGAAAAAAAAAACAAGAACAAGCGAACCAAACTCGAGAGCCACTCGCCGATTAATAAAGCAACAAAGAAAACAAAAAAGCAAAGCGGTGTGTAATCGTGCCAATGGTCGTCAGTGCCGTGGAGTGTCTCTCTTTCCACCGCAATCCCACGAGTCTGGTTCGCACAAGTGGGGAGGAGAACTGGATTAAAAGAAAAGGAAGAGGAAAAGGAAAAAAAGCGAAAAGAGAGGAGATGCAATGAAACTAAACGTGGTGGCGGTTCACCAGTGAGTTGTCCTTAGTGCGGTGACGCGAGACCAGGTCACAGCACGGAGGCGGTGCTTCATGCACATGAGCAACCGTGGACAAGTCGGAGAAAGACACAGACAGAGAGAGAGAGAGAACAAAGAGTAGGCAAGGCGAAGCAGAAACAAAAATCAGAGGGCACCGTGACGTGTGCCACGTCTCAGCTCGCGTACTCCGTTGTTGTTGTTTTTCGCATGGTGACGCGGTAGGGACATGCACACGCATGTGGGTGCGCGGGTGAACGTACACATGTAGGTGTGTGCGGGGGTGCTGCAGAAACACGCATCCACCAATGATATGTTGTTCATCACTCAATGACAGTGTGAAGAGCCGTTCCCACTGCAACCGCATGAGCACGGCCGTTGGTGAAGTGCAGCTGTTGTTGTTCTTGTCTTTGAACCATGTCGGAGCCTGACAGCTTATTAATAGCGCCTGAGGCGCTTTATGGTGATTACGCGCATGTGTGTGTGTGTTTGTGCCCCGGAAAGGCACGGAGAAAGAAAAAGAAGGCACATAGAGCTACGTGTAGGTTCTCCGCAGTGAATAGTGACACAAGAGTCAACGCGATGTGGAAGTGCCCTGCTCTTTCCGTGCTCACGCCCGCTTTTCGCCCTTGTAGAGCATGTGCACCACCACACGATCAGCTGTGCACGCACAGTGGAACTCATACTCCTTGCTCTCCTCGACGTTCAGGGCGGTGGGCATGTCGGGGTTGCTGCCCTCATCGATGAGCTGCAGAGCCTGGCCCCACTGCATGTCGCGGGCGAAGTTATCCAACGTATCGTTCGGGTCAGTGGACATACGGTGCTCGCCGTCCTCAGCCACCCAGTAGAACATCCACGCATGTGCGGTACCGCTGGTTGTGGCCTTGACAGGCACCGAGAAGTCCCTCGCAAAGTCGCGGTGAGTGTGCTTCGCAAAATCAATCGACAGGAGCGGCACCGGGTCTGCCAGCCTCTTGTACGGCACGCTGCTCATTCGGAACCCATACTGCTTCGTGAAGACGGTGCTGACTGTGTCCTGGAGCGCCATGACCTGAGAGAGGTCAATATCCTTCCAGCCTTTGACGGCGCAGATCGTCGTGAGAAGAGGGCACTCGATGGGGACGGCGTACTGCACCCCGAGTTGAGGCAGAATTTTCGTCTCGGGCTTCAGGAGGCGCTTGCGCACGTCGGCGATGTAGTCCAGCGCACTCTCACCCAGCAGAAGCGTGCCAAAGATTTCTGACACGAGAACGTCTGGCTTCGACGGCATGTCCTTGAGCGTCAGCTCCGTGCTCAGCATGTTGAGCACTGTGACCTTGTCCTGCAGCTTGTTCGCGGCGATGTTGCGGCGTGCGAGCTCCGCCATCTCCGGGGAGCCCTCCACCGCCACCACCCACTTCGCACCCAGCTTCGCCGCCATCATGGAGAGCAGTCCCGAGCCCGCGCCGATCTCAAGTACGCCCGACTCAGGGGTGATGTGCTTCTTGAGCAGCGAATAGTAAAAGTCGTTGCGCGGTGTGTCGTTCATCATGGCAAAGTGGAAGTCGTTGGCGGCATTCACGAGGGAGCGGTTCTTGCGCATGAGCCGGCGCGGAATGGGCACGTTCTTCTCGAATCCGTACTCAAAGCTGGACTCCGCCCCGGCGTCATCGTAGTGAGCCGCTGCCTGGTTGGCTTTGCTGTGCTTCGCTTGCTTCTTCGTTGTGCCGGGAGGGAGGAAGCCAATGGACGGCTGAGAGCCAGCTTCCGCCGACGAAGAGGCGGGTCCCTTCGGTTTACGCTGTCCTTTAGGGGGCATGATGAAGGCTAGCCAGCGACCAGGTTGGCGAAACACGGCGGTGGGAGGGGGGGTAAGGGGGCAGCCGTGCGGCACACAGTCACACAACACACAACACACCAAACAGGTGAAGGCGCGAGGAAGTACAGGGAAGCAAGCTGCTCGGCACGACAAGGTTGATCTGCGACACTCTCAAGACCAACACGAAGAGAACAGAGTGAGAGGATGACAGGGGGAGAGACGACGATAGAAGTACAAAAGAGCAGTGGCAGACGACAAGGGAACGAGCCGGGAAGGGTGGGGAAGAATGCAGTCGCGGGGACGAAACAACAGGACAAGGGCATCACGATCACTTCCCACTGTGAACTGTATCTCCATCTGTGTGTGTACGTATGAGTGTCCACATGAACGTGTACCTTGGGGGCACCAGCACGTGGCACAGGAGCGTCATGGTCTCAGCAAACGTCGCCTCCATCTCGTCAAGTGACATCCATAACTCAGAGAGTTGCGTTTACCATCTGAGAGTACACGTAAGCGCACACGTGAAGACAAGAGAGAACAAAAAAAAAAAGATATATGTTGAGCAGTGTCATCCGTCACGTGGTGTCAACAATACGATTGGATGTTGCCTGCAATCAGGTTTTCTTAAAAGGAATGGTAGAAGTCGGTCGCAAGAAGCTCAAAAGAATGGCAGCTTTGAGTCTGCATGCGTGTGCCCTCGCTGCTCGCTGTGCTTGTCGTTTGTCGCGATATTTGAGTGATCTATCAACGGCACAGAGATCGGTGGTGTTGTCGTCCAACCAAGGTGCCCTCAGCGTGTTCTTTGAGACTTTCGGTCGTTCGGTGAGGCCTAAGTTATTTTTTCTTTTTTTCATTCGTTCTATGAAGCACATATATACTTACATATATATGTACGTGCGTGTGTGTGGGTGCGTGTGTGGTGAAGAACCACACGGTGCACCGCGCCGGGTGGGAGGGGGAGGACGTCAGTGCGCACGCTACACCGCCATCTCCATCTTGATCGGCGGGTACGGGGTGTAGTCGATCACCTCAAAGTCGTCCGCCTCGTAGTCTTCCAAAAACTCGTGGTCCTTGTGGATGACGAGCTGGGGAAAGGCGCGCGGTGTGCGCTCCAGTTGCTGCTTGAGGGGCTCGACGTGATTGCAGTACACGTGCGCGTCACCAAGCGTGTGCACGAGCTCACCTGGCTTCAGGCCCGTGGCCTTGGCAATCAGTATTGTCAGCAGTGCGTACGAGGCGATGTTGAACGGCACACCGAGACCCATGTCGCAGGAACGCTGGTAGAGCATGCAGGACAGCTCGCGAGTCTGCGTGTTCACCCAGAACTGACCGAGCAGGTGGCACGGTGGGAGAGCCATGAACTTGAGTGCGGCCGGGTTCCAGGCCGTGAAGAGCAGGCGGCGGTCGTTGGGGTTCGTGCGGAGCGTCTCGACGACGGTCTTGATCTGATCGACGCCTTGGCCATCGTAGTTGGCGTGGCAGTTGGTGTACTCGGCCCCGAAGTGGCGCCACTGAAAGCCGTACACCGGGCCGAGGTCCATTTCCTCATTCGCCGTGAGGCCACGGCTGTCGAGGAACGCGCGGGAGCCGTTGTCGTCCCAGATGTGCACGTTCTTGTCGGCAAGGTGCCTCGCGTTGGTGTCGCCGCGCAGGAACCACAGCAGCTCCTCGCAGACACCACGCCAGAAGACACGCTTCGTCGTGAGCAGCGGCAGTGCGTTGTCGCGCAAGGAGAAGCGCATCTGCGCGCCGAACAGGCTGACAGTGCCCACACCCGTACGATCATCCTTCACGAGGCCGGTCTTCATGATGCGGTCGATGAGCTCCAGGTACTGCCGCTCCTCCAGGTTGTTCGGCACCCACTTTTCGATTGTGTATTGGATGCCCTCGTTCTCGCTGGTGCGCGTCTCGGTGGTGGACTCACGCACCCACTGAGGAGGCTTCGCCGAGGCCGCCGCCGGTGAGGAAGGGGTTGGGGGAAAGTGGAAGTGGCGGTTGCACTTGTCGGAACGGATGTGGACGCGCGTCAAATAAACGGCTGTCATCTTGTGCACGCACGGCTCGGCAAGGCCCTCCAGGTACACCTGCGCTCCGCCGATGCAGTAGACCGTTTCCACCTTGGACACATACGGCGGCTGGGCGAGCAGACGCAGTGCATCCGCCAGTCCACCGTTGACGACGACGAGACCGGCCGCAGCCGCCTCGCGTTTCGCCTCCGGGACGCCTTGCAGTAGTTCGTCCTTGGTAGCTTTGGAGCTTAGCACGACGTTCAGACGGTCGCGCAGCGGGCGGTGCTGTGGCGGCACGCTCTCCCACGTCTTGCGGCCCATGACCACCGCATTGCATACACCGGATTGTACGTTCGGCACGGCGTTCTTGCCACGCAGCTTGGTGGTTTGCTGAACGAAGAAGGCCATATCCTCAGGCACTCGCCAGGGAATGGTCTCACCGTCACCGATACCATTGTTTTCGTCGGCGGCGACGACACAGGCAAACCCGCGCAGGTTGGGGTAGTTGCACTCGCCCTTCGTCTCGGGCATCGCAATTTTGCACGCGCTTGTGGACATGATTGAGGAGGGGTGAGGGAGTCGTGCGTGCACAGTAGACACTAACGACGGCCTGGTTCTCGACTGTGAGTGCAGTGTATGTAGATGTATGTGTTTCGTTTAGTTTGGCTGATGAAAGTAAGTCCAAGGTATGTGCAGCAGCGAAAGGTCAGAAATAGAGAGGGGAAGTGCGAGAGAGATGGTGAGAGAGGAGGTCGCAAGAAAATGTGCAGAGGAGCGAGATTTCCTCATGGAGATCGCCGCTATGGTGTTGACGTTTTCACGTGGCCCGTGGTCGAGCAGAAGAACGCCAGGCGACAGGCGGTATCGTTTCGTCGCCAGTGTGTGTGGTAAATAGAACGCGATTGGATTGCGCCTTGTCGCGAGTGGTACGAAGCCTTTCTGGGGACGTTTAAAGTGAATAACAGTGGCGAACATGACACAGAGGCAGCATGCAGGCACACACACACACACAGAGAGAGACACTCAGAGGGAGAGAGACGGCAACTGGTACCCGCTCCTCTCAGTACTCGACTTCACCATCGGACAGTGATGTGAGCGTGCACACCAGGTCCGGCCAGCGAAACTTCTGGTCGACGGTGAGAATCAGTGGGAGTCGCAGAGACATGGCCGTCGCGAGGAGGTGCGCGTCGGGCACAATGTTGTTTCCGCAGCTGAGTTTGCGTGCCATGTACCAGCACAGCTCGTCGTACTCGAAAAAGCCGCGCCGGCTCTTGTCAAGCACCCGAAACGTGCGCGTGGCGTGCCTAACGGTATGCGGACGGTCGTGACCGAAGACGTCACGCATAAAGTGTGAGAAGTTCTCGAGCGTCATGCGGCCGTAGTGCTCCTCGATGCTTTGGTAGACGGTGTCCATCAATGCAACGCTCTCGCGCGCGCACAGAATGAAGGCGAACACCGTCGCTGGCACACCGAACACCTCCTCGAGGCTGTTGGCGCCGACGTCTGTCTGTAACGCGGAACAGAGGACGAGGGCGTGCTCCAGTAAGAATTCCTTCACATGGTCCAGCTCCCGCAACAGCAGCCGGTCGTCATGAGTGTCATCGTGTAGAGCAGCGTCGCCCGACTCAAACGCGCTGAAGAAGAGGCTCTCGTCCTCCTGCTGGCTCTTGCCACACACACTGCCGCACCGACGTTGCTTCTCCACCGCGAGTCGCGCCGCAGCACTGAGTGGAGGCGCGTCATCAAGCATCGAGGACACCACAGTGGTGCGGTGGGGCACGTTATCTGCGGCGGTGTAGTCTCTCTTGTCTGGGTCCTCGACGACGTGTGGCTCGTCCTCCTCATCGAGTGCCATACCCAGCGTGAACCGTCCCCAGCGTGTCTTTGGCGTGTACTCGAGTTGAAAGTGCGTATTCAGATCTTCAACAAATTCACTGAAGCGGCGACTGTGGTAGTACAGGACGGCGTGCTCCACCACCTCATCAATCACACGCGCCGCGGGGTAGTGCCGGTCGCTCTTGCAGGCAGCGACGTCCATGATGTACACTTCCGCGGCGAATCGGCGGGAGTAGCGTGCCGCAAGCCAGAGCTGCAACGGCTCGAGACCGTAGTGCCCGTTGTGCACGTCTAGCGCGTCGCGTGCGACGGTGCGGGAGCCAAGGGTGACGGTTTCAGCCTGAAGATCCGGCGGCAGCGTCGGCAGTGCGGTGGCGGCCGGCGTTGTGCGCGGTGCAGCCCCGCCCGGTCGACTGGGAGGCGCAGACGGTCCGAAGCGGTGGGCGGCGGGCGAGACGACAATCGGTGGCGCCGCCGCATCGGTGGTGACCGTGTCCACGAAGACGCGGTGCAGATGGCGAAACACGGAGTAAAATGCCTCGTTGCGACACTGCCGCAGAATCGTCTGCTCCTCGACAATTTCATCGGAGCTGTCCAGCTCGTCGGGCTCCATGAAGAGGTACGAACTGGCCCCGTCATCGGCGCTGCCGGGAGGTGGGGACGGCGCGAACGAGGGTGGCGGCGTCGGCATCGACGCGTTCCTCGCGCGGGGCAGCGGGCCGGCGCCGGGGCTCCCAAAGCCGTCGGCGGTGGACGATGGGGCGGGCGTGGGGGCCGACGCGGCCGTCGAGGTGCGCTGACCAATGGACACGACGCGGTCCCAGTGATCACGCTCAGGCGTCGGACGCAGACACGAGTTGTACAGACTCGCCGTGGCGTTGCCGAAGGTGTAGTAGAAGGTGACACCGCTGGACATGGCGCCGCCGCCGGAGCCGAGCAGGTCATGTAGGTCGTCACGGTACTGCAGTAGCCGGTCTGGTGCGGGCCCGTAAGGGTTGGAGTCGCTGCGGCGGTGGTGGGCGAACCGGCCTTGTGTGTTTTCGCGTGTGGCGGGGTAGATGGGGTAGTGATTCGTGCCGAGCATGTCCGTCACCGAGTCGTTCGAGTAGCTGTATGGAAGCACCGCAGCGGATGAGTAGCGCTTCTGTACTGACGGTGCCGCGTGCGCCGCGCCACTGTTCGCCACATGGTCGCCCCTCCCCACGCCGGAATGCGGAAGCGCCGTGTACGAAGACGGCGCCGTCAACGCCCCGTTGCTGCCATCCTCGCTCGCGCCGTATCCAGGTACGTCGACAAGTCGAAGCCCACCCGCTCTTGCTGGTCCAGCCGCATTCCCGCCAGCCTTGGCGTCTCCGTGGCGGAGGCCCGCGGCCTGGTGACGCATCAACACTGCCTGTGGAGCCGCGATAGATTGGCCAAAATACGCATCAAACGTCCCGTACATGCTGTTATTTGGTGCCATGGGTGTCACTCGCTGCCCGCGACGGGCGGCGTCCTCGTCCCCGTGAAAGGAGCTCGCAGGGGTCCACGTGCCGCCGCCACGCGCGTGGCTTGACGCGGGGGACAGCACCTCCGTCATGTCCATCTGCTTGGACGACGCCGTGTTGAACGTGCTGGCTCCTTGGCTTGCGCCTCGGTACAGCGGTGGGGTCGTCAGCGAGTCCCGCGCGAGTCCGTTCTTGCCGGTGAGAGGAACCATAGGCAGAAGGCTCGTCGGCAGTGTTTGCTCTGGTAGTGTGTTCGTGCTACAGGCAAGCGGGCTCAGCGTGGCAACGTATGGGCTGGAGCCACCAACAGCGGTCCCGTGTGGCGTGGTGGCTTGACCAGCCACACCCACGCAGGGAGAAGCTGAGCGGCCGTCGGTGTTGTAGTTCGTCGACGTGTTCGTCGTCGTCCAGCCTTGACGCTTGGCGCTATCCACGCCCACCGAGCTCGTCGCCCCACCGCTGCCACTGGTGAAGCTCGTACTCGCGTCGGCGACTGTGACAACGCCAGGGATGGCAGACGCCACGGTCATCGCGTTCGCCACCGCCGCCAACGCGGAGGCGCTGTCGTCCCGGGCAGTTTCTGGTGGCGGCGACGTGTACGCCGGCAGTGCACCTTCGGCGGGGGTGAGAGCCAGAGGTGTGCTCCAGGCGGCTGCGGGGGAGTGAACGAGGACAGGTGCCTGAGACTGCCCCGACGAGATGACCGCGGGCGGTGCGGTGCCGGAAGAGGAGGCGCCACCGTCGTCTGCTGGCGGGTTGCCGGTCATGGTGGTGGGGTGGGCCACGCTTTCCTCTTCGACTGCCTCGTAAGTGAGCAAGCTCACGGCGCTGTCGCAGGACGACACGGCTCGAGATGTGCCCCGTCGCGTCTCATCGAGAGGCTTAGGCGCTGTGCCGTCCTCGCAGGACGAGGCATGATGGCCGGCGTCGGAGACGTCGCTCGTACTGGCCGGAGCAAGCTCCTCCGGAGCTCCAGCTGCGTCCGCCATTGCCGCCGCCTCACAGTGCTGTTTGTCGCCGTCGATGGACTTGTGCGCCTCGGTGGCGGATTGGCTCTTGTCGAACGTGAAGAGCCCGTTGAGCGTTTGCCAGCCCTCCATGCGCCGCCGTTGCCGACTTTGTTGTCGTTGCTGCAGTTGCAGCCGCCGCCGCTCAAGTCCGACAAGGATGTGCTGCAAGTGGCGCTGCTGGTTCAGGATTTCCTGCGCGAAAGAGTGGGCGAGTGCGAAACCGCGTGCATGAGCGGCGATGTAGCGGGGGACGTCGGGGGGTAGCTGGCGGTAGACGCGTGCGTCCGGCAAGGGGATGGACAAGATGCGAAAGGCGCGCTCCTTGAGTTCCTTCATGAGGGTTTCCCTCATGCTCTCACGTCGCAGCACGCTGTTGAGTGCCCAAGCCGGCATATGCAGCGCCGCACTCTCTCGTCCATCGCGCGTGTGGCCTGCAGACTTTCCTCTGTCCGCCGCCGCCGAGGGCCCGACCGTGAAATGGCGGCCGTCCGGCGTCGGCGACATGAGCGGCGTGGCCACAGCGCTGAAGTGTGACAGGCGTGGCCGCGGCAACAGCGGTGAGGTGGGTGCGCGCGGCGGCAGTGACGGCGACGGTGCGTGACGGGGAGAGGTGTGAGGCGGCACCGCCACCTTCAGCTGCGGCGTCCATGGTCGCAAGCGCGGAGAGATGTCGAAGAACTCGCGCAAACTCAGGCTGCGTGTGGGTGCCTGAGTGGGTTGGTTGGAAGGAGCGGGCGTGGCGCACTCCTGCATGAGCGGACAGAGCACCTCCCACCACTGCGTCCGCACACGGGCCATGAGCTGGTCGATCTTTTCCAGCGCTGCCTGACTGTGTGTGCCGGCAGCCACCAGGCACGTGCGATAGCGCACACGCAGCTCAGGCTCCTCCAGCATCGCCGTCGCCCCCCGCGCGGCGGTGGACGAGGACAGCGTGCGGCCACTGGGCATGCCCGTGGGGAACAGCGACGGCGACCCTCCAGGCCACAACGTTGATGGATGCGAGGTGGGCAGCAGCGAGGGCGGCGTCGTGGCGGCCGAGGCTGGGTGTCGGTCCGCCGAGACCGGTTGCGTCACCTGCAGCGCACGTGGCGCGACGACAGAAGGCGGTAAAGCAAAAGGCCCCACAAAGGCCGTCAGCTGAGGCAGCGGTGAGGGGGTGCAGCCGCTGCGGTTCGTGGCCTGTTCACGTTCGACCGTTTGTGTGCTGCGCACGTGAACAGTCATGGCGCACACGCACCAGTCCTCTTCGTCGGAACGCCGCAGCAACGAGCTGTGCTGTCGGTGCGTTTGAAGGAAGCCGGGGTGCGTCACCGAGGGCACGAAGGTACGCTCGG
Source organism: Wallacemonas sp. TrypX (assembly GCA_030849625.1). Classification (NCBI taxonomy): domain Eukaryota; phylum Euglenozoa; class Kinetoplastea; order Trypanosomatida; family Trypanosomatidae; genus Wallacemonas; species Wallacemonas sp. TrypX. The sequence goes on from JASANP010001163.1 coordinate 121,073, forward strand.
TCATGCTCGAACTAGTCGCGCCCCCCGCGCGGGAGAACCCAGAGACTCGTGTGGCGTCTGGTCGCCCGGTGCGACGGAGCGGTGAGCCGGACAGCTCGGGAAGAGGCCCCCCTGCCGGCGCGTTCGCCGCCAACGAGCCGGTGGCCCCTGTGGCAAGGTTCAAAGCTTGGAACGACTCGGTGGCGTCAAAGAACACCATCGACGCCCCACGCGCGCCGCGTGGCGAGGCGGGACTTGGTGGCGAGGAGTCGTCTGAGGTGACCGGGCCGGCACCCGCGCCGAACACCTTGGACGACGGCGACGTCAGCGTCAGTGACGACACGTGCGCGTGTCCACGAAACTGCGTGGGCGGGGCGGGGGCGGGGTATGGCGCGCACATGGGCGAGACGCACGTCACGTACGGCGTGGCTGTCGGACTGCCCCAGCCGTCGCCGGTACCGCTGACGGTCCTTGTGGGTGGAACCCCCGTGGAGGTGGAGGTCTCGGGAGCCAGCGCGGAGGTGTGGTCGCCGCCAAAGACCTTCGCGGCGGCCTCGCGCGTCAGGTCATCCTTGAGCTGAAACAAGGCGGACCGCAGCAAAAAGGCGTAGAACACGGAAGCGGGGTAGACCTCGTAGGTCAGCTTGAGACGAGACGTGGGGTCCTCGACGGTGACTTCCGACTCCGCGCTGCCTTCGCCGACCCCCGTGGGTACGTCTTGCTGTGGCGGTGGTGGCGGCGGCGTCGAGGCGAGCGGCACACCCTTGTCCTGCGGTACGGAGGTGGAGGAGTGACAGGTGGGTGCGCTGGCCTCTGCTGTGTGGGCGGTACCGCGTTCAGTGAACGAGGACGCCACCGCGGTGGCGGAGAGATTGGTGCAGGACGTGCCTGCGGTTTGCACGACCGGTGTGCTTTGCCGGCGAGCCCACAGCGTGCCGGAGCCGCTCTCCTCGACGGGCTGCAGAGCGATTGTCGGTGATGTCAGTGTGAACGAATCCGCGGAGGCTTGTGCTGGGAGAGACGCCGTTTTGAGCTCTTCAATAACAAAGAGGTCGACCAGTCCGTCCTCGCGACTCGAGCTGTCGAGCTGCAGGGCGGCCAGCAGCCGTTCTGTCTCGAGTGAGGCGTCGTAGCCAATGGGGACGCGGATGACGGCGACGGTGGGGACACGCGCCGGATGCTGCGGCGAGGGCTTGAGCAGGTTGACAATTTCTTGGAAAGCCTCCTCGACGTCTACTGCCCCGTCTGCCTCCAGGAAGGCGTCAACCGGGTCCGTTGACTTGGTAGGTGTCGACAGTGTGGACCCGGACGACCGCCGACGACGCGCGCACACGAGGTATTGCCACACGCTGTGGTGCATGTGCACTGTCGCCTCGTAGACCGCCACGCACACAGCGCGAAGACCACCCCAGACCGCCACCACCGGACGGGCGACGAGAGGGAGAAAGAGGCGGTGCCACGCCCGCGCGCCGGTGCGCCGCGCGAGACGCAAAAAACGCCGCCACCACGGACGACGGTGACGTGAACGACGCGTCGCCGCTGGCTCGGGTGTACCACTCACCGCCTCGTCACCGTAGCCAACGCCTCCGCCAGGCAAGCCCGGCGGGACGCTGACATGGGATGGGTATCTTGTGTGATGGTGGTGGCCGCCGCCGGCCGTGTGCGCCTCGCCGGTATGGTGTAATCCACCACGGGGACTGGGGGGCGCCAGGCACTCACTCTGCGGTGAGGCGACCGTGGAGGGCACGTAGACGGACGGCGGGGACGGGCTCGTGAAGCCGCGGGCCACGGCGGTGGCACTGCGATTGGGCTGTATGCTCTCCGTGCGGTTGCCCACCGCCCAGTGAAGGAAACTCATGGAGCTGATGTTCATCGCGGCCTGTTGCACCTCCACCTTCTCCACCTCACGTTCGTCCTCGCCAGACGAAGACAGCACCGCCACCACGCCATGCAGAATGGCCTTCACGGCGCGACCACGTTTTTTCCTGTGGTGCTTTCCGGTGCCCGTCGTCGCGGTCGGCGAAGACACCTCGGACGAGTTGGGCTGCGGCGACGACGGTACCGCCGGACTGTGGGTGAAGCCAGAGGACTCTCCGCTCGTGTGGTCACCGATAGGCGCTTCTGGCAGCGGCGACGACTGCGGGATCGCACACGTATTTTTGACAGAGTGATGTCTGCCTCCGAGAGAGGCCGGTGCACCCGGTGACACCGCCACGCCAGAGGGCGTCCCCGATGACCAGGCAAGGCTGCCGTTGCCTGCCGCATCGAGGAAGTCGTGCCCGTCGTTCGCCAGCCCCTCATTGTCGGCGCTCACGCTGCTCGAACTGCTCCCTCTGGTCACCGGCGCATCACCGAGGTGCCACTGCTCCGCCTCATCGATACCGAAGAGAGGGTCCTCGTCACGACAGATCGCCTCGTCGTGTGGGAAAAAGGTGTACGGGCCGTCGTGTAGCTGCTTCAGAAGAGCTTCCATGTTCTTGGCGGACTCACGACCCTGTCCTTGCGCGGCGATGGCATCCCTCTTCGCCTGATAGCGTGTGGTGAGCCGGTAGCCTTGCCAGCAACAGAGTCCTACTCCCACACACAACCCTGAGAGCCACGCCAGCCTCCTCGACGGACGCGGTGGAGAAACAATCATGGAAATGACAGGAAAGAGGGGGACAGTGGGGAGAGCGGGAGTGTATGGACGAACGATGTTTTGATTCAACGAGAGGAAAGGAGTGTAAAAAGAAAAACCGAAAAGAGGGGGGAAAGAGAAAGATCCCTATGTGTCGTTGCGAACCAGTGCAACCAGTGGAAGCGGCACACACACACACAGAGAGCGCGCTGCAGGTGGAGACGGAGTGGCTTCGTCCCCAAAAGAAAAAAAGAAAGAAAGAGAGAGAAGCGGCGGTCAAGGCTCAACGACAAGGCAGAAAAAAGAACAAAGAACCTGTGTCACGCGAATGGTGATGTGTGTCAGCCCTTGCTTGCCTACGTGAATAAATGTCGAGCGGGCTCCACTTGATCAGCGCCTGACGGACAGAGACGAGACGGGCGCAAGAAAGGAAGAAAGAAAGAGTGCGTGTGTGTGGAAAGTCGTGAAGGACAGTCCTCGTGAAGATCCAAGCGGAGCAGCAGTAAAAAAAAAAAAATCGATCAGATATAACAAGTGAGTGAAAAGAGAAGTGGGGGGTGTCAAGGAGAGGGGGAGAGAGAGGAGATGAGCGATCACTAAAATAATGGCTGTGCGCTGTGTGCGGGGCGTGGAAAGTTGGTCGGTGCCACCTAAGCCCTCACGCGGAAGGTCGTGCGAGAGAGGGAAAAGGGGAAAAAAAAGTAGGTGCCGCAACGGTCTGGTGCAGAGCGATACCCGTGTGAGAGAAAAGCGAAAGGAAACCGGTGCTTTGATGCGTCAACGTCGTTGGTCGCGCTTTTCTTCTGTTTGTTTCTCACCACTTCTCGGGTGCAGGCGAGGCCATGTTAGGGTTGCAGGTGGTTGGAAGTTATTCACGCACTTATGTAAGTGTTTGTCTTTGCCTGTGACGTCAAGAGACGATTGATGCCGTGTGACCGGCTTACACGTTTACGTGGTGGCAGCTTTCTTTTTTTCTTCTTCGCGTGCTTCCGGCTCTCAGTCATTGGTGCTTCTGGATCTTCCCCCACGCGCGTCGAGACTGCTCATGAGGATGCGTTGGTGACGTTATTAGCCGCCTGGGATTGATTGACAAGACGGCTAACAATAGTGCCTCGCTCACCCGGAATGCGGCTCACGACGCTGAACATCTCTGTGTCACCCATCGCGTTCACCTCCGTGTCAGCGCTCGTTTCGCCCTTCGCGGATTTGTGGACTGGGTCATGCGATGCGTTCGTGGTCTCCTCCGTCGAGCGCGTGTGGCGCTTGTGACCGGCACCTGCCGCACTCTCGGACGTTGCTGTCGTCGTCGTCACGGACCCGTCTTGCTGCTGCTGGCGCTGAAGAAGAGTGATTTCGCGCAACTTCTTGATGTAGTCCGTGATACGCTCAATTTTGAGCACCAGCTGCGCATCGGTCGTAGGCGACATACTCTGGCCAGCCACATTCTGCACGTGTGGGTGCTGCTTGTTTTGCAGCTTGTCCAGTGAGTAAAGGGAAAACGCCACCGCGAAAGCAGCGGAGAGGCTCAGCCGTGCCTGCTCTTCCAGAGAGTATTGAGACACCAGCGTATCTTCCTCGAGCTTCGCGAGCATGGGGAGAAGGGACCCACGGATCGTCTGCATCGAGACATCCATCTTCTCCAACAACGGGGCAATGTCGCTGTCCACGTTCATCGCTCCACAGCGTACTGAATTGCAAGGAGAGTGGAAGGAGATGGGGCTACCCGCGAACAAAAAAAAATGGTCGTAAATCACAAGAGTGAGAGAGGCTGGAGAAGGCTGAATGAGAAAAGAGTAGAGAAAGGGCAACGAACGATCTCTGGTGTCATGTTCGCTGGGCACAGTGCACGCGCACACACAGTAAGGCGAGCGACGCCGCGCTGTTGCTGTTTTCTGTGCTCCGGTGTGGAGGGATGGGAAAGCAGGTGTGTAGTCCGCACGAGCGCGCACACACACACACACAGACGCAGGCGTTTGCGAAAAAAGAAAAAAGACTTGTTTGAGACGTTATGGCTCACAATTGACCGTTGGCAAAAGCACGACCATCCGCAAAAGAAAAATGGGAAGAAAAAAAACAAAGAAAGAAGAAGGAAACTAGCTGCGATTGTGCTGCCGTCGGTGATGTCACCTCACCTCTTCCTCTGACCACAAGATGCATGGTTCAGCAGAGAGCCAGTGAGCAGCGCGTGGGGAAGCCCTCCACAGGAGGAAAATAGAACAGTGCTCTCTGCCGCAGAGAAGTGGGCATTACGCAAAACAAAAATGCAAAACTTGTTCAATGTGTCGGGAACTATCGTCGAGTCACATCCGCTCGCCAACGCAAGTGAGCCATGACGACAGGAGAAGAGACCAGCGCGCTGTCAGCCAAGAAATGAGGCAACAAAACAAAAAAAAGAAGCAAAAATGTGCGAATAGTCTCGGCTCCTCCGTTCGTTCACAAACGCAAAGAAGAGAACAGCGAGCGCGAAAGGCGATCAGTGCAGTTGGAACTCAGACAGCCGTCAGACGGTAATCTCACTAGTACCAGACGCCACTTACATTTCGAATAGCTCATCAAGGTTAACAGTGTTCGGCTTGATGGGCTTCACCTGCGTTGATGGGGTCACCTCTGTGGAGGGTGGTGCTCCTGGGATGGGCACAGCGGTAGTGTTGTTGCTGATGGTGATGGTGGCAGTGGGGGTGGAGCTCGGTGTTGTGTCGCCTTGAGGTGCCGCGCCTTCTGCCGGACTCGCACCGTTTCCGCGTCGCCAGAATGCCCAGGACGGTGATTTACTGCGAGTGGGTTGTCCTGAGGGACTCGAAGTGTCACCAGAGCTCGTGACAGACCTCTTCACGCTGTCGTCGCGCTGCCGCACGCGTTCCGCGAGGTCCCTGGCCGCTGATGAACCTGAGCCCGACAAGGTCGTTGGCGGTGCCGAGTCACGCGAGAAGTAGTAATCGAGACTGTCAGGGTGCATGTGCGTGCGCTGCTTCGCGGCGGCGATGGCCGCGGCTTCTTCCTGTTCCATCACCGTTTTCTGTGCCCGTGCGACGTTACCGCGGCTGAACCCAAAGGAAAACAATCCACCACCACCAGCGCCACCGCTGGCCGCGACGCCTTTCCCCTTGCCACCCACGTCGGAACCCAACTCAGCAGTGGAGGTGACTGGCGGCGAGACGCGCACCGCGTGCGGCGCGTACGCACTACTCGGACCGCTTTTGCTGCCGCGCGGAACGGACTGGGCAGACGCCACAGTTGACGAGGGTGAGGCACCGGCACCGGCGAGGAGTGGGCTCGCCTTCTGCGGTGTCACGATTGTTGAAGATGTTTTGGCCTGCTTCGCACCGGTCGTGACAATGTCACGTGGATCGACGCGCCAGAAGTTATACCCGCTGAAGTCCGCATCCTCCTGCACATCGTCGACGAGTGGGGACGTGGGCTCCACACGCGACCCGCCAGCCGCGGTGCTCGCCCTGACGCCCGCGGTGTGAAGCGCTGGACGCACGAAAAGCCCAGTCGTCGCCACCGCTGGTGCCGTGCCGCCTTGCACGACAATGCCGCGTGCAATAGTCGCATGGCCTGCGGCGGCACCCGATGACCCTGACGCCGTGCCTGGCGCTCCCGTCACCTTGCCGGGGAGGACGGTGCCGGAGGTAATCGTGACAGCCGCCGCGGCAGCAGCCTGGTCGCCCGTGAGTGCCGCCAAGGCACCGGGAACAACGGGCTCTGCTGTGGAGGAGGCCGGTTCTTGCCCCGCAGAGGGGCTGCCACCGGTGGGGGAGAGGATGTGGTATGTATCGCGGTCGTCGGGGTTGAGCTTGGCGCGGGTGAGGTCGTTACCCACCAAGGCGAAGGCCGCTGACTGCGCGCGTGTTAACGGTGACTGACCGTCGCCCGCCGACTGATCCTGCGAAGCTTGTGACCCAGTGAAGACGTCATCATCATCATCTGACGAGGCGAACACGCTTCCGGCGGAGCCCACACTCGCCGTGCTCGCGGCACCAGAGCCGGCCCCACCTGCGTGCCCGTGCGCGTCGGGTTGGTGGCGGTGAGCGAGATGCCGCTTCACAGGTGGGAAGGTGACATCCACCAGCTTTGCCAAGTTCGGGTACGTCTGCTTGACACGTGCCACGTGCAGCACGCTCGAGGGATCAATGATGAAAATTTTGTGCTCCGGCACACCGACAGCCACGTAGCTGAGCACGTCGTTGTAGCGGTTGCCGAACCCCGCGAAGAACGGCTTCATACGCGGTGGAAAGGCGTCCTTGAGACTCGTCAGGCAAGCAATTTTGAAGATGTGGGAGCGCTTCGACACCTCTTGCGTGAGCGCCGTGAAAAACTTCTGAGGTACGGTGAGAACCGGTCCGAGCGGCAGCTTCGCGCCATCCTGTGAAAGCGTCCACAGGTACTCTTTTGTTTGATGGATCTGTGTAACGCTGCGTGCGGTCAGATACACCATGCGGTACCCGTTGGAGGCGATCTTGGAGTAGAGCGAGCAGATGCCGGGGTGCGTCCACTCGCCGCCCTTGCCGAGCATGGAGTAGAAGTGACCCCACAGATCGCTCTTCGTGATGGTGCCATCGACGTCGCTAACAACGATGCGATCGCGGTAGTCCCAGAGAAACAGATTGCACGTCACGGCGACAACATCGTCAGAGGTGGGGCTCTTGCGCGTCAGGTAGCGCACATGGTTGCATCCGTCCTTCAGGTTGAGCTTCAGGATGTCAGCCTGCACGGGAATGAGAGTGCGTGTGAAGTAGGGGTCCTCGTTGCCCTGTCCTTTGTTTTTGCCCGCCGCAGCAGCACCGGCGCTTGTCGTGGCGCCACTCGCGCCTGGCGCCGCCTTCTCGCCTCCGACGGTGGCTGGCGTCGTCGTGGGTCGTCCGTCCTTGTGCTGGTTCGCCTTGTCGCCGGCGGCCATCGCGGCGGTGCCGTCGGCGCTCGTGAAGGACGTGTTCTCGAGGAGGTCCTCTTCGCCGTAGAGCTCAACGTAGTCGTCAATGTCCAGTGGCTCGAGATAGTACTCGTCGCCACCGCCCTCAATCATGTCGTGTGCCATGTCACGCTTCGACGCGTTGAGGTCAAGTGGCTCGTCCGTGAAGGAGGCGGCGGCAGCGGCGGCGTTCAGCTCCTCGGCCAGCGTGGGGGCTATCGGTGGGGCCTCGGCGGCTGCGTCCGGAAACTCGCTCAGCGCCTGCTCCTTCAGGTACGGGTCGAGTGGCATGCGCGTGGAGAGCCGCCGCTCCGCCTTCTCCGCTGCCGCCATCGCCTGCAGGGCCAGGTTCGCCTCCTGCGCGTCGCCTGCCGAGTGGATGGCCTCGGGCACGATCTTGTAGCGACCCCGCTCATCTCCTTGAAGGAGGGGTGTGTGGCCACTAGCGGTCTGATCATTCGCCTCCTGCTGGCCAGCACTGCCGGGAGAATTGTGCGGCTGCTGTGCCGATGGGCTCTCTGTGCAGTCAAGGCTGTCGTCACTGCCGGCGCGCGGCGTGTTGTCATCGAGCACGGTCGCGTGGGCAGCGAGCTCAGCCGTGATTGGGTGCGCCTGTGCCTCCCACAAGTCCACAGGCGACTCAGGTCGCACGTGGTAGTCATCGGCCATGGCAAAGTCAGCCCCGTCAAGGCTCGAGGCCGACGAGTCCACCTCGCCAGGGCTGCCTGTGACACCAGCAGACGAGTTGTCATGGCCACGGTAGAGTTGTGTCACATGGTGCTTGTGGCGACTCGCAGCGGGTTCTGCCGTCTGGGTGTACGTGGGCTGCAGCCAGTAGGCCTCGCCGCCGTCGCCAATCTTCATGAATGCCGCTGTCAATTCGCCATTCACCTCCACCTGCACGACCTTGTCGTGGCTGTTCCAGATCTTCGCGCGACCAAAGCGTACATTGAAAGGCGTGCAGTGCAGTGAGCCGTCGCGGTGCCTCACCACGATGACGTCGTTGGCGCGACTGGATTGATCAAGATTGTTGGGATTGAAAAAACCCTTCATGGTGTTCATCATTTTCGCTGGGTCACTGTCTTCGGCCTCGGCCGCTGTGGGGGGTGCAACTGGGGCTGAGGTTGGCGATGGGCGCTGGCCGATGTGTGAGCTTTTACGGTGAGTGACGTCCGAGCAGGCAGATGGGGGCGTGCGTGCACCGCTGCTGCTTGCGAAACGGAACTGGGTGATCGGGAGAGCCTTGCTAGGACGTCGATGGCAAGCCACGCAGCGCCAGAGCGGAGGGACTGCGGTTGTGCGGTACGTGATGTACACCCACGCAGACACGAAATGCGGGTTCGGCCGATTCCGAAGAGCGAGAAGGGTGGAACGGTGGGAGGTGTCGACGGTGCCCACAAAGAGAGGCGTGCTCTTTCCCTCGCTCGCTGGGTCGCAGGCTCCGATTGTCAGACGACGACGTGCGCGTCTGCACAAGAAAAAGAAAGGACAGCGCCGGGAAGGCGTGAATGCAGAAAATGTGCGTATGTGTGTGTGTGTGTGTGTGTGGGAACTAGCTGGCTTATTCGTTATCTTTGCTTCTTGTTGTGTTCGCCACACGCACGTCAAACGGTAATCAAATATGTGAATAAAAAATTGGCAGCGAAGCTATCTCTCACTCTTTCTTTCTCTCGTGTAGTTCATCAAGTTCAGGCGTGAGTGCATCGTGGGAATGACGGAAAGATGTGAAAGACGCGCGGCAACACCACAGAGTGAGCATCACTGTGCGGGGGCGGAGAGGTGGAAGGCCTGTCACGGTGATTGAAGAAACGGTGGGACATTCACAGAAGTGTGCTGGGAGATGCAACGGAAGTCCGTTTATAAATATGTATATGTGCGTTGTCTCTGTCGTCGTTCAGGGAGTTGGCGCTGACAGGCCAACGCGGAATAAGACAGGAAAAAGAGGGGCAAGCAAAGGTGCACACGAGCGGTGCAAGGTAGGGCGTGCGATCGTGGAGTACCTTGTCGGTTCACACAGAAGGCCACCAAACGCGTGACTGGCCGATTCCCGGGAGGGGTGTAGGGAGTAGGAGGGCGAGGGCGTATCAACACGAAGTTCACGCTCCGGTACTCACCCCTCATCTCTCCTTCGTTTTCTGCGCTCCTTCAATCAACTGTACTCTGCATGCGCGCGTATCTGTGTCTCTGTGGCACAGCCGCTACGGCAGCATGCGCAAGAGGATGCACAACACAGCGACAAATATGAGGAGGCACGTGACATATGTGCAAAGCTCGGAGTTGTCCAGTTCGCGAATGGCGCGAGCCACGCGCCGGTTGAGGCTCCGCACGCCTTCCATGTTCGTCTCCATCTTCTGCTCCGTCTCGTTGAGCAGTGTGGCCTGCAGGTCAAGCTCGGTATTGATGGCGACGGCGTTATCGTGGAGTCGCAGCACACCCGCGTGAATGCGATCGAGTGAGCTGTCAATCAACATATCGTTCTGCTCCACCTGCAAAAAGAACTGTTGGAACTCAGCGTCCTGACGCCAGTGGAGCGCGTAGCGAGCGGTGTCAGCAGCGTTGTCTTTCTCCTCTCCCTCGCGCCCACGCGCGGCGGACGGATACGGAGCGGCCGCACCACGCGCCGCCGCTGAGCCGTCGAGTCCAGACATGGCCCGCACAAGCGCCGGGGCGCCTCCCATCACAAGGGGATCATCCAGTGAAGAGAACGTGCGAATGCCGAAGCACTCTCGGTACCAGGCTGTGGCGTGCTCGATATGTGCCATAAGCTCGCGATACGTTTCCGCCGCATTCGGCTCGGCCCCGTCAGTCACCTCGCTGGTGTACAATCGCGCGACGTCCCGTTGAAGACTCTGCAGTAGCTGATGCGCTCGTCGGGCAGCGAGTCGTGCGCGAGCGAGCTCACGTGTCAGCGTGTTCGCCTCCACGTGCGGGTAACGGCTCGCCGCGTCAGCTGAGCGTCCCTCGCGTGTGGACGTCGTGGAGTCCCTCAAGGCTTCCTCGATTGTGTCGCACTCCCGCAGGCTCTCACGAAGCTGCTTGATGCACTCTAGTGTCCGGTACTCGCTTTGCTTGTACGGCGAGAGAGCCGCGATGCGGCGCTGCCTCTCTCGCGCATGCGCCTCCTGTTGGGCACGAACCTCGGCGGACGGCTGACCTTCTTGAGGTGATCGGGTAGCCTCGTGAAGGGCCTCCAGCGAACGCAATGTCGTGCGCATCTTCAGTCGCACGTGAAAAGACACGGGAACTGGAAAAGTGGGAGAGCAAATCGTGTTGTCCCTTGTCCTCCAGCCTGGCATGAACAAATACGCGTGTGTGTACGTGGGTGGGGTGTGGGGGAGAGAGGAGGAGACGGAGACAGGTACGATGAAAAACAAGAGAAGCAACGGTATGGGAGGCGCAGCGGGAGCCAAAGAAGCGAGCAGACGCATGGCAGGGAGTGCGCAGTCGCCGAAAGGGTGAGTACGTTGTTCACTGCCAGTCAAACTTTTCTGTGTGGTCGGGTGGGTTTTCGGTTGTTGTTATTCGTCGCTGTGTACGTATGCGTGAGAGGGTGTTCAAAGCCCTGAGTGGGGCATGCGCAGTGCAAGAGAAGCGCGTTTCCCAAGGCCCTTCCACTTGAGGTTGTCAAGAGCGCGTCGCAGCGAGAGATCAGCCATCAGGTCGGCGAGGTCAACACGCAGTCGCCTCAACTAGCCGTATCAAGTGCAGGCATTGGGCACGTGTCACCACGCGTAGAGCGCCGCCCGTCATGGGGACACACAGGGCGTACACCGCGGTGCGCCAGCGTTCGGCATAGGGGCCCGCTGCACCCGTCGCAGCTACTGCCTCGACGATGATCGAATCGCTCGGCGATGTGCTGGTCGTTTCCGCGTCACCACCCTCCTCGTCACCGCCCGCCCCAAGAGTGGATGTTTCATCCGCCGTGTCGCCGTGATCGCTGCTGCCGTCATTGTCGCGGCGTGGGGTGGCCGAGGTGGTGCTGAGTGCGCGGTGGATGCCGGAAATGGCCTCTTTGGGGACGAACGAGTGGGCAAAGAGGTCGGCTTCCTTTGTGGCAGCGCACGACGGCTGGAACAGCGCAGGCGTGTGGAGTGCGGCGATGACGTACGCCAGCTCAGCAAAGGTGAAGCGCTCCACGTCATGCGCGACGAGAGGCGCCATGTGTGCCAACAGCCGTCGGAGACTGCGCGCCATGGGTTCTGCCGCGGCGCCATCGCACGGCCCGACAGTGACATCGAGCAGCTGCACCAGCGTCTGCACGACCGACCGCATCATCGCGCCACTCAGGCTCGGCAGCAGCTCTGTGAGTGCATCGCAGAGAACGGCTGTGTACGCCTCACACGTCCCGTCCGCACAGACCTCTCGCGCACCGGCGTGTGTGCGCACCAGGAGCCCCAAGAGCCGCGCGAGGTCGTCTGCTTGAAGTGTTTGCGCGACACGGTGCACGTGACGCCCGAACGAAGCGCTCGCCCCCTGAGGCGGGCCAGCGTCGCCGGAAAGCGCCACGAGTCCGGGAAACACCGCAGCGGCCACCGCCTCTTCGACTACCTGGCGGTCACAACACAGCTGCCCCGCACGCGCCTCCAGGTGTGCCACGGCACCGCACGAAATTCCCGGTATCGCGGCTGCAGCCGACAACGCACGCTGCACTGTAGGGTGGTCTCGTGTGAGAGGTAGGCAGTGATGTGGCGACATCGCCAAGTCTTGTTTCGCCTCGGTCAGCGCTTGCCTCTCACGAGGTCTAAAGTCGAGCAGCGAGGCGAGACCAACCACCATCACACGCGGCATGGGTGGCAACGAGGAGTCGCCATCACGCAACCCGTCCATGACGGTGCGGCTCACTTGTGCGAGTGCGTGAGCAGCCGGCGTGGCGACGTTCCTCCGTGACGCATTCTCTGTGTGGTCGTCGACGCGAAGGTCAGTCCGCAGCACTGGGCACAACGATTCGAGCACGTCAAACAGTCGTACCAACACGTTGAAGTTCACGGTCAGATGCCCGAGCGGCTCAACAACTTCAGTGGCTGGTGTGACGTCGTCAGTCTCCAGCGCGTCGCCGTGGGCCGAGGCCGTCTCCGCGGACTCACGCGCCGACAGCGTGCCCTGCGAGGCGTACGGTGCGGCGTCTGCGTGTGACGACCGGACCCGCGAGGAATCCTTCGTCTCCTGCCACAGCGCTCGCAGTCCCGCATCACATTGGAGGTGGGCCACCACATCCGCCACCGAGCCGAGCCAGCGGGCGAGTATGCCTGACTGCCAACGAAGGTCTTGCTCACGTACGCGCGTCGTGCCGGATCCGAACATCTGATGCAGCGCCTCACGAATGACTGGTCCATCGCCGTTCGTCGTCGTCTCGGGGTCGGCCCCGTTGGCGACGGTGGGTGTGCCGGTGTCAGCGGCACTCAGCAGCGCACACTCAGTTTCCAGCCAGGCGCGCACCTCTGCGGGCAGCTGCAGCAGGTAGTTTTCAACGACGCGTGTGGCGAGCGTCAGGAAGTCCATCGGGCCGAGTTGGTGCCGGAGGTGACGGATATCCAGCTCACGCATAGTCAAGAACGTCATGCGAGCGCCAAAGATGTGATGTCTGAAAAGGTTTGCTCTCGTCTCGTCCGAGGTGCGTTGAGGGGGTGCTTGGGTGAGCCGCGCACGTGTTGCGCCGGCCCACAATTTTTGGGTATCGATCAGCGCGAGGCAGACAGACAATGACACGTCCAGTGAGGCGAAGGTGGGGGGCCGCGCGCGCCACCGCGCGAGTTGCTGCCGTTGCTGCGCCAAAGACAGCGTCGACAGGGGCACATACGCACGACGGTCCACCCGTACGCACACGACAAGATGATCAGAGGGGGTGGCCCCCTTCAACTGGCGAGCGGTGGACACCAACATGCGGCCCTCTTCACGCGCAGTCACCGTGTCGGCAGTTTCATCTTCGTCCACGGTGCCCACACGCATGACCGAGCTCAGCCACGGCGAGACCGTCGGCTGCCATTCCTTTAAGCACTCTCCTTCAACTGTTGTCCCAGTGTCGCTCCCATTCTCACCCTTGGTGCCGGTGAGAACACTCTGTACCGCTAGTGTCGTCTGTTCCTCCTGTCGGAAACGAAGGAAGCGCAGGATCGCGCGCACGGCAAACCACGTAAAAGTCCTGTGAGCGACAACAGCGGGGATGTCAAGCAAGTCGAGAAGCAGCTGCATCGATGGCACGTCGTGCGCCGCCTCCTTTGCCCACACCCGCCAGTGACCGCTGAGCAGCCTCGTCGCCTGGTTGAGCAGCTTCGCCGCAAGCAGCTGTTGGCTACGTGGCTGCGCAGTGTGGCTCGTGTCGCGGTGCTCCTGAGTGTCTCTTTGGGACTGTGCCTGCTGTTGGAATAAATAAAGGCAGAGCGAGAGCAACGCACGCAAGCGAGCGAGCTCATCAGTATTGGCGCCGTATCGTCGGTCACCACCACGAGCGCCGGTTCCCCCTGAACGCGTCGTTGCGTGTGTGCGACAACGTACCGCTGGCGCCGACAGGCGCGTCGTCGGCACCAACAACGAGGCGCGATGCACTACTGTCGTCAGTGTGCGGCTGTCAACCGCCGCGAGGTGATCGACCAGCTCGAGAAACAGGGCCCCATTGCTCCGGTTCGTCGTGCGCGTGCCCTGGCCTCGTTCACTACGGTTCGTGAGGGACAGGCACTCTTGCGCATACACGGGCATGTAGAGTGTCAAAAAGCCTAGCCCTGCACGGCGCACCGCCGGGTTCTCAACGCGTACCAGCGCCTGTGTCGCTCGCCTCAGCAGCCTCGGCAACGATGCCCGCTCGAGGGTGTGGTCGACAGCTGTGGCAACGTTCACGTCCGACAGGAGGCGCAGTGCGCTGGTATTGCGCAGCTGCCAGAGCGACACGAGCAGTGAGGTAGTGTCGTGATGACGGTGCCGCACGCCAGCGTCCGCACAGGCTGCGGTGCCAGCTCGTGTCGCGCACAACGCTTCTGCCTCTAGTAGCACGACGATCAGATGAAGGAAGTCAATGACCGAGTAAGGCCACTCGTGTGAAGCCAGTTGTACGCTCTCGACATCGCGTTCGCCCGACGGTGCCGTGACGTTCTCCAGCAGTGCGTCGAGAGGTTCGGCAACGAGGTGCGCAGTGCGGCGGTACAGCGCGGCGACCAGGCGTGTCTGTGCCGCTTCCGGTACGTGCTGGGTGGTCCATGGTGTGGCGGAGAGCTCACTGCCAGTCAGCAGCGCAGGGTCCACCAAGCTAATCTGCTGAACAGCAAACACGAGTCCGTCAACGGTCACACACGCGGTGCCGATACGGCCCGCCATGTCTCCCAGCAGCGCAGCCGGGTCGGCCAGAAGAGCGAGGTGCGGTGCCCGGCTCTCACCCGCGCCGCCAGTGTCGATGAGAATGGGCAGGAGTGTGAAGTAGTGCAGTGAGGCGCGTCGTGCGGGGACGCATAGCGTCGCGAAGCAGGCGTTCAGCTGGAGATGCTCGCGCACCACACCGGACAGCAAAGGCACTCGGCGCACCGGCTCTTCCAGGGCGAGCGTCTTGATTCTGTGTTCGTAGTGACGACTGCAGATGGAGGAGAGCGTGTGGGCGATATCTTCGGAGGAGCGCTGCGTCAGCTCTGTCGTCAAGTACGACCGCATCAGGGCAGTGGCGCGAGGCAGCACGGACGGCACGAAGAGCGGTGGGAGATCGTCCTCGTTCAACACGGAAGGGAAAGCGCTCGTTGGTGCTTGCTCCAATGCGTGCTGTGTAAACAAGTCCGCGGTGGCCAGGACCCGCCACAATGGCACAGGCACGCGGTCACCCTTCTGGCTCATGTCATGGGCGGCACACAGAGAGGCCAGCTTGTCCAACGCTGCCATCAGTACATTGTGCAGCATCAGCAGACCGTACTGGCGAGAGACAAGCGCGGCAAGCTCCTCCCTATAGTACGCTCGCGCGCTGGCGTCGGTGTGATCGCGCCACGCCATCCACCTGGGCGGGTCCACCAGAGTGCCGCAAAGCACAGCGCGGCACGCGAGAAAGAGAGGGACCAAGGCGTCGTGCCCCAAGGCGAGACACTCCGTGAGTGACGACAGTGACAGATCATTCACGGCGCGCGGGACGCCCACCCCACCCTCCCCATCGTCCACGGCAAAAAGCGCGGAGAGTTCAGCGGCGTGCCGGTGCTGTATGTGTCGCCACGCGGCGAAACAGAGGGGCGTGTAGCGCCGAGCGTCGTGTGAGGGGCTTTGACTGAGGAGGACGAGCAGCACAGAGAGTGCGTCCGAAACACACAGGTGGCTTGACTGCCGACGCAGAAAGGACGTCTTCGTGGAGGTGATGCCATTGAAGAGCACCGTGTTCCCCTTGATGAAGGAAGAAAGATCCGGCGCGTGTGCGTCACTGCCGGAGAGCGGGAGCGGTGCGGTCGCTGCGACGATGGGTGGTGCGGTGAGCCACTGTCCGTGCGTAAGAAACGGGCGCAGTGTGCTCAAAAGCTCCGACAAGAGAAGCGGCTCTGGGCTGTGCTGAGTGAGCGCGACGAGTAGCGCTCGGTGATGCTTGTTAAAGTCCGCGCTAACTTCGTCTTGTGGAAGAAGTGCCACGCGACTGGCGAAAATCTGGGCCAAGGCACCACCGCGATGATCGTACAACCCGAGAAACGTCCTCACAGGGCCCACCAGGGCGTGTGCCAGTAGACCGCCCCAGCTGTGTGGCTGGCACGCGTGGAGGTTGGTGAGGGGAAAGTAGAGCGCGTGCGTAGACGCCTCAGTGGGACGTGTGGAAACCAGCGTAGTAGGTGGCGAGACGGGGCACCAGGCCAGCGTTCGTGTGAGCAGGTACAGCTCGTGGGGTGAGATGGTGGACCCTTGCAGAATGCCTAGCACACTTCGGGCACGACCCGCTGTTGTGACCAAGCTGCCCGGTAACCGTAGGCACACCAGCCTGTCGTGATGCGTCGCGGCGGGTCCATTCGCGGCAACCACAGAGTAGAACTCACTGGGAACACACCCAGGCAGCGCGTCTCCGCTGCGGCACGAGAGCGGCAGCCGCCACAGCGTGTTCGGCTCGTCACGCACACGCCGAGCTAACACCAACACAGCCCGCGACGTGAATCGCTGCAACGCGGTTTCGTACTCAACCCAATCAAACGCGCGTGTTGCCGGTGCGGAAGTGGAGGCAGAAGAAGAAGAGGGAAGAGTCGCCGCTGACGCTGCCGCCGCGGCCGCCGTGGGCGGCGTGCGCACGGTGGAAGGCGAGGTGGGCTGGGAAGTGCGCCGCGTAAAGCGAGATGGTGACGACGCCTTTGAGATCGCTGGCGGCGCCTCGCGTGGGCTGCAGGCGCGGGTGTGGAGGACGCCGTGCACGTCGTGGAGGGCACTCATGAGGGCGGCGATGTCAGACGGAAAGTACTTATCGAGCCGCACGATTGCCGCTTGAAGTAGCGCGGTGGCCACGACACCGGGGTTCAGCGTGCCGTCCCCGTTCTCGCCGTCGCTGATGCGCAGTCGACGCCGAACTTCTGTCAACGCCGCGTCTTGAAGCTGTGCGGGCGAGGCAGGCGGACGTGCAGGTGCCATGGTGTCAGCACCGTTCTCGGTGTGTATCGAGGCGCTCGAGAAGAGCAAGGCGCGGCTGTAGAGAGACGCCACCGCAGCAAGCTGGTAGGAGAGCAGCGCGGGTATCCACCGCAGCGCGGTGTGCAGTAGCGACAACGCCACCTCCGTCGTCAAGGTCGTCACCGACGGGACCGTCTGGGTATCGCCGGTAGCCGTTGAGGAAAGGCCGTCTGCGCTGAACAGGCTCGCAAACGAACGAGGGTTCATGACCAGCTGCAGCACAGGTAGAACGCTGTCGAAGCGGAAGTTAGTCGGAAGACTACCAGCTGGCGTGTTGTCGGTGGCTGGTGCGGCTGCGCGGTCCGTGAGCGGTGTTGGCTTCCCAGGCGACTGGTGGTGCGGCGCGTGGGCGGACTGCGGCGACTGACCAGGCGCGACGGACACGACGCGTCCGGCACCTCGCTGGTCACCGACATTGTCGGCCACCGTCGCCGCCAAGCGCTGTGTGAGGCGCAGGAAGCGTGGAACAGGAATAGCCGACGCACGACCGCGGCAGACAGTGGGACGAGTGAATTCTGTGTGTGTGCCCTCGACGGGGGCCTCAAACACCACGTCACCACCGTCGGCACTCACGTGCACAGAGACAATCCCCGCGTGCACGGCCCGGTTCAGAGCCAGACACACGCGCGAAATGACCTCCTTTTCCGCTTCGCTCAGCGGTGCGTCACGCGCCTCAAAAGACGCTTGTCCGGTGCAGCGACAGAGCCGCGCGAGTTCGTTGTACAGTTCAGGCAAGAGCACGCCGCACACCAACGCATCGCGCAGCTCAGGCAGGCCAAGAGCGGGTGTTTCACGCGCGTCTTCTGCCGTGGGCAATGGTGGTGGGGGTGGGGGTGGTACACGTACGTCGCCTTCTCCGTAACAGTCAAGTACGTCACCCACAAACGCCGCCTCGTCGTCACCTTGTTGACGGGCCACGAGAAGCAGACCCGCGAGTCGTGCGCGGCGGGCCAGCACGTCCATCGGCACCGGCTCACGCACCTTGCCGTCGTGTGGCTTGGATGCCTCAGAGGGCATTTGACGGCGCCGCAGTATCTCACTCACGCACATCCAGCTCACGTCGCGGACGGATCTAGAGAACGGCTGCGCACCAAACAAGGCGAATGTGATAAGCGTGTGCTCGCAGAGAGCGTCGTTCCACTCAAATGGGATCGTGTGCACATGCGTGTGCGGGGCTGCCGCACGTGCTGGATGAGACGAGTCAGTGCGTCGCTCAGGGAGTCGTTCCCAGAGCCTCCACGCCAAGACGTTCAGCTGCTTCTGAAGCTGATAATAGGATGTTGGCACATTCCGCGCCGCGCGATGCAAACGCTGAAGTGTGATAAGGTAACTGATGACAGCAGCAGTGCTCACGTCGGACGCCGCGCCGTCCTCCGCGTCGAACGGCGACGGTGGGAGGTGCGCCGTGGCAGAGTGTGCATCCGGAGTGGCTGTGACATCGGCAGGTGGCAGTGCGGCGCGCCGTGATTCCCTTCTGCCCTTGTGGGGTGCGGCCGGTGCACGGGTCGGCGGTGACGCCTCAACAGACGACGGTGCCTGGTCTGCACCGGTCGCCGATAGAGACGGTCGCAGCACAACACGTCGTGCGACTCGCGGCTGGCGTGCGGGAGGAGTTTGCGTGCCTCGGGTCTCGGCGGGTTGTGATCTGGAAAGCGTTGCCCATTCACTTGAGACGGTGTCGTGGTGATCACTGATCGCCCTCTGTTGTGTCAGCCACGCACTCACTGGTGCGGCCACGGCACCTCGTCGTCTCTCCCCGAGCGCATGCCAGGTGACGTGGCGTGTGGAACCGTGTGTGAGACGACACTTCATGTTGGCACCGAGCAACGTGTCGCTGCACCGACTGGGGGAGTGGTGTCTGTGGGTGTATGAGTGGGTGAGGAGGCCGCTGTCCGATATTTTCTTTTGTTTGTTTTCTCCGTCTTTGCTTCCTGTCGCAGGTTGCGAGCGTGCAATGAAGATGGGGAGAGATGCACAACAAAAAAACAACAACAATAGCGCACGGCCAGCATGCGTCCTTCTGCGCAAAACCTCGTCGACGACGCCCGTGCAACGTCAGTGTGACCGATGCAAATGACGTCTTCGATGAGTATCTCAAAAAAAAAAAAAGAGAAGAAAGGGCGCCATGTCCAGGCGATAAAAAGAAGAGAGTGGTGAGGATTCGATGCATAGTGTTCATAGGTGCACACACTCACACGTGTGGTGAGTGCGTCTGTGTGTGTGTGTGTGTCAGTAGATCCGTTTCGATGAACAACGGAAGGCTGGTGAGAAACTTGTGAGTCACTGGCCACCGGGGCATTTTTCTGGTCTTCGCCCTCGCACATCCACTCGGTGTCTACACGAGAGCAGAGCACATCAGTGTTGCCCGCATTTTCGATATCGTTGCTGTTGTTTGCGTAATCACCATTTGACTTGACGTGCCACTGGGATCCGCCCGTCTCACTGAGCTGCGAAGCTTTACTTGCAAGGCTAGAGCTGTACATTCTGTTTGACCACGCTCATGTCATCGTGGCTGTAGTTGGGCACACGTACGTGGTCCACATTATGAGCCCATACGCGCATGGGCGACGAACGGGGAAAAAGAGAAAGAGACTTGTCCAACACACAATGCACACTGCGATCACAGTGAAGCAAAAAAAAAAGGAGGGAAGAAATGGTGTGATCGAGTCTACTGGGCACGATGTCGTGATGGCGTGCGTCTGCCTCTGCGTGTGTTGCCCACCTGGCGTTCCAGTGATGCCCCATTGTGCGGCATTCTATACATTCGTGGGCGGTGGATGTGTCGTGGTTGAGCCGATGCGAGTCCCTATCGGTGTCCGCCAATCGATGTCACATAGCGAGGGCAGTAGGATGCTTATCGTGAAGTACTTCGATGGTCAGTTTCAGCTCCGCACTCCGGCCACCGGCAGACGCGCCGGGGGCCAACGTGGCCTCTGAGCTGAGTTGCAGCGGAAGCCAGAGCTGCGTCGCGCGGCCGTTGCCGTAGCGCTGCACAGTGAAGCGTCCCTCCGCGATCGGCTGGCCATCTTGAAGCAGTGTGAGCCGAATAGGTGAGGCCGTGTCGTACAGATGCAGCTTGAACGTCTGCTCAGCGAAGCTGACGACCCGTTTCGACACGCCAACAGCAGCGGCTCCAGTCGCGGTCGTCGACGCCACGCTGCCGTCCCGGCCAGGGCTCACACTGCTGCCGCTGTGGGTGCCCGCTGGCACCGCCGAAGAGGTGACGGTCTGCCGCTCCGCGTGCATGCGGATGGCATACTCGTGCTGGCCCGAGAGTGTCTGCGCGCGCCCGCCACCGGGGCTCGCGCCGCGTGCAGCGAACGGGTTCAGCGACGCCTGGGCGCTGGTCAGTGTGCCCGACTCGGCGAAGGTCATGTTCATGGAGGTGCTAGCACCTAGGTTCGGCACAGAGGTCGGCGAGCCGCCAGCACGTCCTCCATGCAGAGGAGAACCGTCCGTGGAGACGAGTGTGGGCAGGTGCACGCCAGCCGGTGACGTCGGCGCCTGCGTCGACGTGAGCATGAGGGCGCGCGGCAGACGGCGGCACAGGTGCAGCGTCAGTCGCACATTCGCCTCTTGCGGGATTTCGCGGTCTTTGATGGTGCGGTCAACGACGCGGAACCGGGCCTCGTAGTCGTGACGGTTGCCCAGCTGAACAAAGACGTTGCCTAGCCAGTCCTTGTACTGCGCCTTTGGTACCTTGAACATGACGGATAAGTGGTGGAGCACCTCTTGCACCGGCCACGCCACCAGCTCTTGGCTGGGGATGTGCGCTGTCACGGCCGCCTTGAAGCCTGTGAAGTTCTGCAACTGCGGTGAGTAGGCGAGCAGCTCACGCGCGTGGTCGAGCGTCGCGAGCACGGCGGGTTGGATGCTCTCCGGCACGCGCTCCAGGCACATGGCACACAAAACATCCACGTACAGCAGCCGCGCGGCGCGGCGCTCCTCGGCATCAATCTCCACCGCACGTCCCATGATGACCTTCTGATGCGCATCGAGAACCTGTTGAGGCGTCGCCCACGTCGGCAGCTGTGTGCCGCCCGGCGTTGTTGTTGTCAACGCTGTAGTGGTACCCGGCAGCATTGGCAGTCTGCCACTCGTCGACGCGGCACCACCGTCATCACCACCGTGCCCGGACTCGTACAAGGTAGGCCATTCCTCGGGCGGATTCGTCTGGTAGCCACCGATGACATCGCGCTGGAGGAGCTCCTCGCGGAGAGGGTGCAGCTCCGAGAGAAGCTTCACGGAACGGCTGATGTCACTGGCCTTGCTCACCTCCATCTCCAGGTTGCGGCGCCGCGAGGTGAGGATCACTTGCTGCAGCAGCGCCGCCGAGTGGTTCGCGACGCCCAGGGTGACGGGAAGAGCCTCGCGGCCCTTTGCCGCCCGCTTGAAGCGCTTGCGCGGTTTCCCTGTGTGGGGCGCTGATGTCAGCGCGGTGGAAAGAGCGCGTCCACAATCACCCTCTGACTCACCCGGCGCCGACGACACAACAGCTTCCTGACCTGTCGCACTGCCCCTGTGCAGCTCGGACGCGCGGCGCGACGGTGGGCTCGACGCCGCCACCGCGGAGGCGCGGTGGAAAGAGGCGGCGGCGCCGGCCGTCGGCGGTTGCGAGAACGTCACGCGCTTTTGCCCAGTGGTGTGAGCCCCGCCCCGGTGATCGCCGCTGTCGTGTGCCTGCACGGAGGCGGTGTACGCCGAGGTCGGCGCGGGTGGCGGTGGTGGTGAGCTTTGGGGGTCGTCGAGATTCGCCTCGATGCTCGGCTGCGTGTGCGACGCACTGGGGCTTGCCAGTGGCGGCTGCGGTTCGTCAACGGGTGGCCGGACTGGTGGTGAGGACGAGGCGCGCCGCGTGGGTGCCTTGGACGGCGAGAGAGCAGGGAGGCTCGGTCCTGCCTCCACCACCGTCGTGTCAGAGGATGTGGCGCGCTTCACAGACCTGCGCCGTGGTGGGCCTTGCGTGGCGCGACCCCTGTACAGGGTGGGACCGTTGCCGAACTCCAGCAGCACCCCCAGCTGTTCCTCGATGGACCGCATGTGTCGGGATTCACCACGGGGTTTGCCTAGGTTGCGCAAACCCGTGCCAGCCTGGCCAAGATACGCGTCAATGACGGCATCTGCACGAGTCAGGGCCTCGTGCGGTGCCAACGCTGTGGAAGTTCCGTCGTCGTCGTGTGCCTGAAGAGCGGAAAGCGGAGGAGGTACCGTGAGGGCCGTTGTTTGCGAAGACGTCGCTGTGCCATTTGCGAGCGCCTCACCCGCTGGGGCGCCAGGCGTCGCGCCGCCGCCGCCGCCCGCTGACAGCCCTCCCCAGTTGACGTCTGGGGGCTCACTCATCATGGTCGGTTTGGGGTACGCACGTGCGGAGAGGGGCGGTGACGTCCCTTGGCGTGACGATGTCGTCCCTGTGCGGGCCGTGTTCGCGCGGCGGGTGCGACTACCGTTGAGGCGCGCCTGACTGGCACGTACTTCCTGCTGCAGTGCTTGTGTGATGCGCGGATTCTCGACCTGAAGGCGCTGCACAGCCGCCCAACTCTCAGCGGCGGCGCGCAGAGTACTGTCCGTGGCAGCGCGGTTGTTGGCGCGGTCGGTCTCTTCGGTGTCCTCGCCGTCTTCCATGTCATCAGCGTCATCATCATCATCATCATCATCGCCCGAGTTGATCCATTCGTCCTCGGCGTCCGCGCTCGCGCCCGAGTGGTGGCGTTGCTGGCCCCGACCTGGTTTGCGGGGGAGGCGGTGCCGACGCACAGCAACCGTGTTACGGTCCTCCATCTGTCGCAGCGTCTGCTCAAACGACTTGAGCTCCTGCTGAGATTCGCGCGCCGCCTCTACGTTTTGCATGTGCTTGCGAATAAAGTAGTTGTTCCGCTCCCGTTGTCGGTGCAGCGCCGTGGCCTCATCACCGAGGCCCCGTTCAAGCAACGCCAGACCCGCTGAGACTGGCTTGCCGCTAGTCGCGCCTGTTGCATCGGTGCTGACGGCAATGCTTTGGCGTGCCGGGCGCGCGGCTTCTGATGGGCTACCGGCCTCACCGCCGCCAGCGGCACGGGTGCGCACGGTGCCGGTCAGGCCAGCCTCTTCCTGCTTGCGCACGGCGTGTTGAAGAAACTGTGTAGCTGGAAGCAACGACTCCGAGAAAACCTCCGCGCACATTTCCGCTGTGGCTGGTGGGGCCTTCGACTCGTGAGACGCCACGCCAAGGCCCGCGCGAGACGAGGTGTTGGCCAAGCCGGCCGCGTGCGAGATCCTTGCCGACTTGCGCGTGGACGGCCCCATCATGCTGGTGTCCGTGCGCGGTGAGGCACTCGTGCTGCCTGGCCGTGTGGGACTGCTGTATCCGGTGGCGGATGCCAGCACAGGCACCACACCGAGCACCTGTGCGGGTCGTTGCGCGCCTTCCGTGCGCGTGCCGCCGCTGTGCAACGTCGAGCGCTGAGGCGTGCCCCGCGCGGGCACGGCGACGAACGGCGTTGCTTTCAACAACGTACCCTTCGGCGACGAACCACGAGTACTGCTGGCGGTGCTGGTGCTACTCGCGCCGACCACAGCCGTGCTGGACGAGCTGGTGACCTGTGTGTCGCCGTGGAGCGGCAGCGGCGTGGCGGTGACGGGAAGTGGTGTGCCAGCCTCCGCCATCACCGGCGGCGCAGCGTGTACGACGAGCTCCTCTGGCTCCGTCACCGACAGTTGCATGATATTTGATTGGAAGCGAGCGAGGAAGCTCTGAGGGCCACTGCGCACGACCGGCGTGGGCATCACGGGCGCGTCCTCGCCCTCCACTTCATGCCCCTCTGGAAGGTCCGAGGAGTGTGGGCTGCCACCATCGACCGCAGCGCCGGCGTGGCGGGCGGAGAGAGGTGAGGGCACATAGGGCGGCGTGTGGCTGCCGTCGCCATCAAGAAACGTGATGACGGCGCTGCCGCTGTGTCGACGCCGCGCCCGCGCCGCATCCGGAGACCCCCACGACACACCAGGCGCGGGGACGCTGGTGCCTTGCATCGAACGGTCGGTATCGTCTGCGATGACTACTCAAAAGGCAAAAGAAAGAGAGAAATGGAAGCTAGAGCCACAACAGAAACAACAGAAGGATGTGGTGGCACCGACGACGGGATTACTGAGCGCGTGCTTGGCTAGTGAGCAAAACACCTAGCAGAGTTAGAGGAATCGCGTCAAGCCGATGGTGGCGTCGCCCACAACAATCAGGTCACGTGACGCGGTGAACTGTGTGGTGATGGTGGTGGGCCTCATGGGGAATGGCGTCATTGCGGGGCCAGAGCCAACGCATCAAACAGAGTAGAGAAAGGAAAGGCGATTGCAAGGAGAGACGGGCAGGCTGAGCAACACAGACGCGTAGACACGGTCGTGGGGACACGAATGACACCCACAGAGATGCGCGCCTGCACGCTGCGCTGGGGGTGGGTAGGAGGTCAGTGCATGCAAAATACGCGCTGCAGGGTACGGTGAAGCGAGCAACGGCACAGAACAGCAAGAGGCAGCACGCGTGCCGCGAGCGGGTGCTCATCCGCACTGTTTGCGCACGTCACAAATGATGGAGAAGAGAAGCTGCTCGCGGTGTGTAGTCTCGCACGCAGGGGAAAGGAAAGAAAACGAGGGAACAAGAATAGAGAGAAGACTTCGACGAAAAAAAAAAAGCGCACAAGAGGAAAGAAAAGAAAAAAAAAAGTTGTTCAAAGCAGACAAGGACAAGTGGAAAAGAAACAAGGAGAACCCAAAGTAACGTAATCAAAGATGGTTAAACGAAAGAACGGAATAAACGGGCAGCAATACCTGCTGCCCGCCCCCCGCTGCCCGTCACTCGTGATGAAACATTGAGGGGGGAGCGGCTCTACTGGATGTGAACGAGAAACAAAACTTGAAAGTAAAAAGGCACAAGCACGCTGAATCAAGGACGATGATGGCCTCGGCAAAGAAAGGAGAAGATGAGCGCTGAAGACCAGTGCAGTGGAATCGCTGCTCGGACGCTGATGACGAGAGAGAGCTCTACAACAAGTCGGGCCCAACCCAGCGCTCTGGCAAAGGCATCATTGTCCACCTCTTTTTCCCTCCTCTTTAGCATGGTCTACGAAGAAAGGCTAAAGAGAAAAGCCGGCAATTAAAAATAAAAGAAGAGTGCAGCGATGGACAATATCAAGAAGGGAAAAACAATAGCTCCCTTTGGTCAAAAACGAACGGTTGCCCGAGTAACTCCCCCATGCTCTTTCTTTGTATGTGTGTTTGTGTGTGTGTGTGTGTGTGTGTGTGTGGTGGAGGGGCGGTGGCTACTCTAAATTGATTGTCACGTGAAACGGAGAGCGCAGCCACCACATCCACCCGAAAGCACACGGCAAGCAGGGGAATAAAAAAAAAGGGAAAACATGACGTATATATAGGGAGGGACGACCAGAGACACCACGTCATCATCTGCTGCGGAAAAGGAGAGAGAGCGGTAGTAGCTGTGCGCGCCACCGTCTATTCAAGGCCTCTAGAGGATGCACAGACACACAACGACACACACAGGCACATCCCCCGATGTGTCCCCAGACCACTCCCACGCCGCACTTCAGCGACTACGGCAAACCGCAGCGGGCGAGGTGGCTGTTGATGGCCAGTCCATTTGGTCGGTGAGTCGCTGGTGGCAGTCGCATGATAGGCGGGGTAAAGTCGCCGTCATTCGGGGACATGGTGGCGACAGAGGCGCGTGGGGGCGAGGTGAGCGACAGGACCTCCTCTCGCTCCGTTGTGCTGTGCGAGAAGGCGCTGACATCCGCGGACGTCACGAGCGTCCGCGGTGGTGACGAGACATCCGGCAGAGGCGATCGTTTCCGGCTATCGACCGCGCTGTTTTGGAGGCCATTGTAGAGAGGCGAGTTGCCCTGCGTAAGCTGAACGCCACGTGGGGCAATCTGCGAGTGGCTGTCACCAACGCGACCGGGACGGGCGCCGTCAACGAACACCGCCGTGCCAGGTCGACTGCCTGTGCTGGGTGGTCCCTCCAAGGTCGCGGGGGTGCCTGAAGAGGCTCGCCTCGAAGCGTTCGTCGATGGCGACGCCGCGGGACTCGCCTTGGGGGAAAGCGGTGGGAGGTTCTGTCGTGACAGTCGCTGGCCACACGCTTGTGATGTGGTTTGGCTGTCCGCGTCGATCCAAACATCCTGCGAGACACCGGAGAAGACGCTCGCTGGTGGTGAATGCGAGAAGGAGCTCTCGCCGAGGGACGCGGTGATGTCCTCTCGCGGCAGATTCTCACTACGCATAGCGGTAGAGGCGACGTTCCTCACTTCAACTGTCGCCGTGCCATGCTGGCGCGTGGCACCGGGTGAGACCGGAGGGCGGGGCATCATGGGTGTCATGGCGGTCCCTGACGTGCGCGGAGAGTTGGGTGCGACGGTGGTGTAGCCTGACGGAAGGACTCCCGTGCGCGGCATGGTGCCCCACTGCACAGCGGCAGGCGCATCGCCGGCCTCACCAGGGCACGCCTCCGACACACGCGGCGCGTGCGATGAAGTGGTAGTGGTGTGCAGTGCGGTGCCCTTTCCTAGTTGCTGCACCTCGGGGAGGCGCGTGGACTGGCTGTCGACACGGCTGGTGACGGTGGCTGGCTGTACCGACGACTGGTTCCCCACCACGCCGGTGGCCGTACGCGGCACAGCAGAGACCTGCTCGTGGCTCGCGCCGCGCGGTGCAGAGACGGGTGAGAGGCGTGCGACGGGCACGGAGGTCGCACGCACACTTTGCGGGCCCTGTGCGAGTGTCGTCACGGAAGCCGTCGTCTGCGCCTGTGTGATCGCCGGCTGCGACGTGCTCACCCGCGCTTGGGTACCTCCCGAGGTGCCGATCGTCGGCACCGCACGCGCGGTCGCTACAGACGCGGACACAGGCGAACTACCGGCCTCCGCCCACGTGCCGCTGTTTGTGCGGCTGCCACTGCGCGTGTCGACGTTGGTGGCGAGCGGTGTTGGTTGCGGCTGCAGGACGTCCGCCGTCGCTTGCTTCAGCGGACTCACAGACGTGCTCTTCGTTGCGAATGGGGCATCACCGGGCATGGGGTACAACGTGCTGGTGAGCGGCCTGGCAGCCGTCGCCAGCTGCGTGGGTGTGGCGGTCTGCGTGGCGCGCGGTGAGGGTGTCGACAGAGCGGCTGGCGCGAGCGACGGACGCTGTGGCGTCTGGACGCCCGTGGTGGCCGTCATGACGGTGCGGGTCGTGGAGGACGTCCGCACAACCGCCGAGTCTACCACCGGCATCTGCCGCATCTGCAAAGCGGTGGCATCTGGTCGAGACACCGCTGAAGGGGCCGCACCACATGTTGGGGTGCCGCTCCGTAAGACTGCCGGTGCCGAGGCACGTTGGAGCGCGGTGGGGGGTAGGGCAGCCGCCGTCGGCACAGCCGTTAGCGAGGACGCGGAAGCCGCGGGTGTCGACGAACCGGTCGCCAGGGGCTTTGCCGCAGCCACAGGCACCGGATCTGTCCGGCTTGTCATGGATGGTGCCTGCGCACGACCAAAGGCTTGCTCGTACTCGCGGCGGCTGGCGGAGTCCGGCGAGCTTGCCTTCGCCACACTCGCCCGCGGTGTGGCGAGGAGTGGCGATGCGACAGAGTGACTGTCTGGCGTGGCGGCACGATGTGGTTGTGCGAGTGGAGGCACGCTCGCCGCTGGCTTCTGCCCACGCTGCTTCGCCATGAGCTCGTCCATTGTCGGGATCGCCGGCGCCGGCGCGAGGGGGGTGAGCGACCGGGTGGGTGGCGGCTGTGCGAGGCTGGCGCTGCGGGCTGTGCC
This sequence comes from Wallacemonas sp. TrypX, assembly GCA_030849625.1. Classification (NCBI taxonomy): domain Eukaryota; phylum Euglenozoa; class Kinetoplastea; order Trypanosomatida; family Trypanosomatidae; genus Wallacemonas; species Wallacemonas sp. TrypX. The sequence goes on from JASANP010001163.1 coordinate 148,959, forward strand.
GGCTATTTCCTGCACGGCCGCCGACGACGTGGGGGTGAGGTTGACAGAGAGGGGCGTGTCGGGCGACGACAGGCGGTACGTGCCGCGTGGCGCCACCGCGTTCACGTCCTTTTTCGAGCGTCCGCAGAGATTGAAGAAGAACGTCATCGCTCGCGGGACACCGAAATGGAAAACAAGAACAAAAAAGGGAAAGAAGAGGGGGAAAGGTGGGGAAGCACACTCGTGCTTTGTTTGTTTCGCACTTAGTTATTGGTCCTTTCCTGCCAAGCGGTCTATACGGTGTTCACCTCTGTGCGTACTCGTCAGTGAAGCCACGAGCGCACAGATACACAGGGAGGTGCAAGGCAAAAGAAGGAAAAAAGCAGAAGGTAAGTTGGTAACTGAATCGCTCAGTGTGCGAGAAAAACCAAGCGTACCGAGGAGAAACCGGAGCAGAAGAGTTTTGTGTAGGTGGAGGGGGGAAATAAGGGGGGGATAGCACGCTTCGTGCCGCGCAGCGTGTGGGCCGTTGGCCATTCCCACCAGCGGCGAGCACACCCACTCACACTTGCGTACAAGCCACCCAGTGACGCCAACGCATACATGTGTGTGAAGTGTAGAAAGGGGGAATGACAAAAAAAAAAAGGGGGGTCTCCATCCATGCTGGCCTCATGCGTGAAGCGAGAAGGCAACAGACACAGTGAGACAGCTATCGTATCTGTTGATTTCGTTGTTGTTGTCACTACGGCTTCTGTGCAGCAGCCTTGGGAAGAAGGCGAAAAAAGCGTGAGAGGTCCCTGTTCGTCTCACATGATGTGTCGTTGACTGTTCGCCAGCTGCTGTATTCAAGAACAAAAAAAAAAAGAGAATAAAAGAGGTCAGAAAACCGTGTGAGTGAAAAAGAGAAAGGGGTAAAACGAGGGGTGAATCATCATCGGCATCATGGTCGGTGCGTGTGCGTGCGGTGAAACAAACAAGAGCAAAAAAAAAAACTGCAATCGACAAAGAGAGAGAGAGAGAGACATCACTGTGATCACAGTCCTACAACTACAGGTGTAGAACGGTGATGAGGCAAAAAGACGGAAAAGGCACAACCATACGAAGACTTCACACTCGCGCGAGAGCAAAAGAAACTGACCTAGAGACCAGCTCGTTGAGTGAAGAGAGAGAGAACACTGACGAAAAAAAAAAACGGGAAACAGGTGGTTGAGGAAAATCAGGCATTGAAAAAAGCACAAAAGAAAAAAGGAGGGAGATCCTTGGATGGCACACGAGTGGGTCGTGCAAGCGCGCAGTCGAGAAGGACAAGTGGCCGTCCTTTTCGGAGATTTGTTGAGCGACGCGCGTCAAGAGAGAGAGAGAGAGACTACAGACTCTGCCGTCGCCCGCGGCGTTATTATTGACATATTTTTTTTTCCTTTTAAACGATGACGTGCGTGAGCAAAGTGGCCACAGTTGTGTGGAAGAGGACGAAGCAGCGCGCACGTACAGTCCTGTAATGGTGGCACGTGAGAGCGCTCGCGCCTCTCCTTCTCCTTCATCCCCCTCGGCCCATCCGTGTGTAAAACAGTGGAGTAGAGACACAGGGAGACAAAAAGTGCGTGAATGCACTCACTCGGTGTTTTGGCTTACCCGCTCCACAACCCCACGAGTGAACGTAGGAGTCAAGGAAGAAGGGTACACATGAGTACGCGGTCGTGTGGGACCTGGTGAGAGCCAAAATACAAATCCAAAAAAAAAAAACCTGTCCGCAAACGAAAAAAAAGGGGAAAGGTGGAGAGGACAAGGAAACAGATTCCCAAAAATAGCCGCGACAAACTGGAAAAGAAACAGAAAGAGAATCAACGCGCGAATACTTTGATGATGCACGTGCCCCTTCCTCGATGATGTGGTGGATGGCACCTCCATATAGACTGCTTTGTGGGTGTGTACATGTGTGTTAGTGTGGGATAACATGAGGACGCTATCAAGACTGGTTCGTGGGACTACAGCGTGCTCGCTTCCGTGGTCGTCTGGTGTTCCCAATCAATGGCAGGAATACTCAGCGACGTGCTACTGTGGGATTGGGCAACGTCCACCTGAGCACGTGAGCTGGAGGACTGCGGTGACACCTGACCGTGGCACCGACGGGAGGTCATGCTGCCAGGCAGCGGTGACGGGTGCGTGAAAGTAGACGTGGAGGTCGCCCTGCTGGAGCGCCGTTCATCCAGGGGGATGCTGCTGGTGCTGCCGTCGTTGCAGTCACCGGCATTCGTGGTGGTCGTCGTTGTGTGCACGGTTTGAGGGAAGGCGCTGCTATCGCGTCCGAGCGACACCCGCGGATTGAGTGTGTTGGACGGCGCAGCCGGTGGAGGGACGAGACGCAGTCGCTGGGCCTCGTCGTCGCCGAGCGCGGCCACGCCGTGTGTGGAAACAAGGGAGGCTGTGCGGGGCGGGTTCGCTGTGGGGGAGAGGATCGCAGTCGGTGGCAGCGGTGCCACCGTCAGAGCGGATGTCACCAAGTCTGTGAAGGGTGTGAAGGGCGGCGAAAACAAGAGGCCCTCGGTCGCGGCCCCGCTGCTACCACCGCCACCACCAGCGCTGCCAGTGGCGCGTGGCGCCTTTGGCGCGGCCGTGATCGACGACGCCTCGGACGACTCCACGGCGGCGCGACGTGGCTTGGATGAGCTGCCGCTCCGTCTCTTGTACGATTTCGTCGAAGGTGTCTTCTGCGGCTTCGGCGCGTTGGTCGAAGCCGCCTTGGACGACCGCCGACGCGCCACGGCTACGGTGGGCTGATGGGGGTGTGACACCGTGCCAACCGTCTTGGCGATGCCCTGAACAAGGCGGTCATCGCCGGAAGAGACTGCCGTGCCAGGGCTCAGGCTGTCCACACTCGCGCGGCGACCCTGCGCGTCCATCAAAGTGCTGTTGCTGGTGGCGCTGTCGCGGCGGTCGCCGCAGCGGCTGCGGTTGCTCGCGCTGAGCCCGCTCGTCACGACGACCACGTCACTGTGCTGGCTGCTGCCATTCAGCATGGGGGTGCCGAGAGAGACAACCTCCACGGGCGTCACCGGCAGCGTTAAGGTGAAGCCCTCAACTGGAGCGGCACCGAGCATCTGGCTGGGCAGCGGTGAGACCTCCGCAGAGGTGATGAGAGAGCGCAGAGACACGTCGGCATTGTCGTTGAAGGGGGACGCGGGGTGGCCCCCGCGCGCTCCAGGGGACCCCACAGAAAGGAAGATGTTGTGCCGCCCATCGCGTGCCGACGGTGGCAGGAACGTTGCCGCGGGCGGCTCGGGGCTGCGAGTGGAGTTGGCGGCTGGCGTCACGGTGAGCAGCGGCGCATCGGCCGAGTGCCTTGACGAAGTCATCTGTTGTCCCGGCGCGCGGCCGTCGCTCGGCCACCGCATCTCCGAGTGCATCAGCACGCTGCTCGCCTCGCAGCTATCAGAGCTCAGCGTGCCCGTGTTGTCTACGCTCACGTTCGTTGTCGCAGCGGGTCGTGTGAGGGCCACCTGGTGGCGCCGCAGTGGCGGTGACTGTCGGCACGATGGTTGCCCAGTGCCGTGCACACCACCGTTGGCACCGAGCCGTGCAGCAGCCAGCCTGGACGCCTCCTCACCCGACGTTGGCCGTGACAAGCCTGCCAGAACGCTGGACTGTTCGCGGCTCGTGCCGTTCGCCTGCCAGCGCTTGCTTGTCCCACCCGCCCTCAACCCGGGAGCAGTGTAGGCGTGTGAGGGCGGCACACGCCCAGCGCCGGGGAGAAGAGGCTCCAGGCCCAGCAGCTCGCGAAGGTTGGTGGTGCGTACCGCGAGCACCGAGTTCTCAGGCGCCAAGGTCAAGTCAACACTCGTGGAGACGGACGGGCTGATGATGCGCTGGCTGGATGAGGTGCTAATGGACGTTGCCGGGGTCGCGTTGTCAGACGGTGCAGCAGATCCGCCACCGTTAGGGTGGTGGGAGGTGTGCTTCCCTGCCGCGGCGACGCCGTTGACGCGCACGACACGGCGGCTTTCCGAGTGCTTCCCGTGGGGGACGAAGAGTGCCGCCCATGTACCCTTGCGCAGCTCGCTCTGCAACTCGCGTGGGGCGTAGAGAAGGCTCGGGATGACGGAGGAGAGACTCTGGTCCACGGGCAGCATACTCACGACGCTCTCGCCTGCCGCAGCGAGGGACGGTGAGCCGTCGGCGGTCAATGAGATCTGCAGCGGAGACGGCGTGCGCCGTGCGAGCAGATCAGCATAGCCGCCGCCGTTACTGCCGGCACCGGCACCCCCACGCACATGGCTCTTGAGGTCTCGCCACTTGGGTGTGCGCTCGACCGCGGTGGTGGCGGAAGTGGACTTCGCCACAGGTACGTGCGCGGTAGCGACCGGCGCGTGGTTGACGGCGTGGGCGGTGGCGGTCGAGGTGCCGGGGCGCAATAATCCAGAAGAGGACGTATTGCTCACAAACGCGGGCGTCGTGTAGCTGGCGGGCAGCGGGCCCTCACCGACCTCGGGGGCTGAGCCACCGCCGATCTGCAACGAGGTGGTGCTGACAGAGGCGCCCACATCAAGGTACACAGAGGGCAGCAAGTCGCCGAAAAGGCTGGAGTCGTTGACACCGCCGGGGCCGTTGAACTTGTGCATCAACGCGGAGAATTCAGACTGGGCGGTCGACAGCCGCGGCACGCTGGCCGCCAGGTTACTGCCCGCCGACGGCACGGCGATCGCCATGGCCGGTGCGGGCGTTAACTTCGATGAGATGGACGACGACATGGCGGGCGGTGGAGCAGGCACGTCGCAGGTTCTGACCTCCCCGCGCGCCGAGACGCCGAGTGGGTTCACGGCGTCCCCACGGGCGCCAACACCCGCGCTGCCACGGGCACGGTCCGCGGAAGAGACGCTCTGCTGTGATGACAGCGCCGAGCCCGCACTTGACTGAATGCCCTCACTCGCCGTGAGAGGCTGTGCTGGCTGGTCCCTCTTGCCCTCGGCCACGTTGAGCGAGTGTTGGGAGGGCTGCGTCGGCGCGTGCCCGTTGCGAGAGGCGCTGTTGAGTCGGCCGTCGACACGGCTGTCTGGGCTGCGGATGCGCAGGGTAGACGTGTCGGGCGAGTCGGCGATCCACAGCGGGTGGTCCGACGGGCCGACCGTCTCACCGTCCGCGAGCGGCGCACCGTCTGCCTGGACCGCTTGGTGAGTGTCGTTGTCCCCGGTATGCTCCACTGTGGCGTCGACCGCGTCTGGTCGCGCCCCACTGGATTCACCACTACTGAGCGTCTTGGTCAGCGCGGCGCCGAGGCTGCTGCGGCTGCTCGCCGCCGTCTGGCTCTGTGACACCATCAGCGAGTGGGGCTCGCTGGCTGACACAAGGAAGTCGGGGCTCTGATCGTCTGGCGACAGCAGGCTCAGCAGAGTGCCGTTGAAGTTGGGCCGCATCGTCGCGTAGACATCCCTCAGGGGGGTGCTCACCGCCTCCTCGTGGCCTTCGCCCAGCTTGCCGGCAGCCGCACCGCGCGCGTGCACGCCACTCGCCAACGCCGTCGGCGAGAGCGGCGCCTTCGTGGTGTGGACAGACGGGGGTGCGGCGAGGCTGACTGGGGCGGTGAGACACACCGGCGAGCCACGGCGGCTCGTGGATGGATCCGCTGCGCTGCCGTCATGGAGTTCATCAGCGGTGCGGTGGAGAGTGGGCTTGGTCGGTGCCGGCGGGCTGGAGTGCGTGCTGTTGGTGCTCGAGGTGCGCGTGCTCGCCGGCGAACCGCCCTCCCCGTGGCGGCGGCGCTTGCTGTGGACCACGACGTTTGGTGAAGGGACGTCTGCCGCGGACGTTGTGCTGGCGCCGCTGTCGCTAGTGACGTGACTGCCCCGACGTGATCTCGGCGCAGTTGCCGAGCCGCTGCCCTGGCTGAGCACCTCGGGGGCGCGGGTGGCATCGGTCCCGCGCGGCTTCTTACCCTTCGTGCCGTACGCGCCGCCGGAGATCATCAAGGCGGTGCCTGGCATGGTGTCCGCGGTGCCGTCGGGCGGGTGCGCCGTGGAGGTGCTGTTGGCATTCACCGAGGTGCTTGCGGACGCCGAGACGAGCGTCGGTCCGTCGAAGATCTTCAGCTGTGTCGGTGGGGCAAGCGGTGAAATCGTGCTCGGCGACGGCTCGCGTAGCTGTACCACCGCCCCACTGCGGCGGCTCGGGCCGGCGGAGGCGGTCTTGCCGCTGCCTGTCAGGCCGTGCGTCTTGTCTGCCCCGAGTGTGCCACGTCGCCGCCGGAAGGAGCGCTTGCCGACAATCGATGGTGCGGCCTCACGCAGTGCCGACTGGCTATCGGCGGTCCCGTCGCCGTGGCTGCCACGGCGGCTGGAAGCCGTGCTGGGTGTCTCAGCCGCGTCACAGACAGCGGTGGAGGAGTTGGTGCTGACGTGGTCGGTAGCGCGGTCGGCAGCGCTTGTTGCGCCATCAGCGGCGAGTGAGCCGTGGCTAGTGTTGGCGGCAGAGGCGCCGCTCTGCCGCTGGCCGCTCCTGAGACTGGCGCCAAGGCGATTCAACGTCTGCAGCGTAGCGCGGCTGCCGCTGCTGCTACTGCTGCTGCTTTGCCGGTGCCTGGACATGTTGCCGGCGGCGCTGTTGCCGGTGGAGCCGAAGGCACTGTGCCAGGTGGTCCCGGCGCCGCCGCCGCTGTTCCCCACGGCGCCCTCGGAGCTGCGAGGTCTTCCGGAGCCCTTCGCGGCGCCGTGTGCAAGAAGAGAAACGAAGTTGTTGCCACGGTGCCACCCACCCGCGTGGGGACCAGGTGTGTTTGTCCCGGGTAAGAGCGAGCGCGACGACTCGCCCTCTTCAGTCAAGAGCATCATGTCCGTGAGGATGCTGTGGAAGCCACCGCCACCGCCGCACGTGAAGCCGAGCCGTGGCTGCCGCTGACCCCGTGAACCGCTGCTTCCGCTCCCGCTGCCACTTTCATGTGTGCCGTGCCCCGAGCTGCTTGTCTTGTGTGGGTGCGACAGCGCTTCGCTGCCCGGGCTAGCTCGGCCGCTTACGTTCTCCAGCGCCACCGACGCGCCGTCACTGGCGAAGGAACTGAACGTCGCTGCCTGGTGGTGGACCAAGGGCGAGTCAGCCGTCGGCGACGGTGTCACGTGTGGTGTCGCGGCGAGCGTCTTCATGGTGTGCCACCGCTTCAGTGCCTCCTGCGCCGCCTCCGTGTCTACCCGGTATGGCGGCAGCTCGTCATGCGCAGCGCGCGCGTCGTTCGGCGAGAGCACCCACGGCTCCTCGTCGCTCTTGTCGTGTGTGGAGTTTGGATTGCTGAAGAGGCTGAAGGCGCGTGCGTGCGACACACCGGCATCCCCACGCGGGGCCCCGAAGGGAAACCCGCTTGTCGGCTGCCACAGGCCGCCGTCGCGGGTGCCCTCTGCACTGCCTTGGCCATCGTTCGCCACGCGCTGCCAGGCCATCCAGTAGTCCACGAGGCGTTGTCCCTGGCCGACGAACAGGGGTGGGGGAGAGTCCACGCGAGCCTCCGCTGTCGCGCCCGCCGCAGTCGCCTCGTCGCGCGCGTTGCGAGAACCGTCGTCATTGCTCGCCGTCGTGGTGACGGGCGTCGGGTGGGGCTGCGGCTGCAGGACCGCGCGACCGAGCGCTGTCAGAGAAAGGCTCTTCTGTACATCGACGTTGGAGTCGTCCTCGCGAAGGAAGAAGCTCGGTGTGCGCCCGACTTGTGCCGAGGCCGCCCCGTCCGTCTCGATAGCGTCGTTCACACCCGCTGTGACGCCCGTTGGCTTGTTGTTGCTGTTGTTGTTGCTCATCGCCTCGCCACCGATACTGGGGGTGAAAGGCTGTGATGACGGCCGCAGCGCACTGCCCGAGGGGGCCGAGCGCCAGCCACTCGCCGACGTGCCAGAATTCATGAAAAACTCCGGAAATGTCGGGTAACACAGCGAGCCGCGTGACATCAAACTCATGGAGTGTGTGAGGGCACCGGCGCCCGTGGTACCGCCCAGCGAGCCCGCGTAGCCGCCCACGGAGCCGTCGTGGGTGCCGCCGGGAGATACGGAGTCCGCTGTGAAGGACGGCGTGGCCCTGCGGCCGCTGTGGCCCATGTTGTTGTGACTACTCGCACCCACACCGGTACCGCCGCTGCCGTCGTCGTTCATGCCCGTCGTGTCCCGCGTCGCGTTGTACACAAACTGAATAAGCGGCCCCGAGTCCGGGCGCGAGTCCTCCAATGATGGGACTGGATGGCGAAGGAAGTGGTGGCGTGAGCATGGGCGTGATGGCGCCGCGCTGTTGGCGGTATCGTCTGGGCCTGAAGGCGTTGCCGACGGACGGTCCGGTGCCCGTTGCAGAGAGCCACCCACGAGAATCGACGTCAGCGTGCTCTGCGATTGCGGCACTACGGCACCGACGGACTGGCCTGGCCCTGCGGTCACGCCACCAAGCTCGCTCGTCATTGGTGAGCGGCGCAACGGCACGTCCGCCGCGGCCACAGCGGCCATGTGTGTAGCGGAGTGGATGGTCGAAGACGGCGTGGCGAGAAAGGGCGTGCACAACGAGGCGTCGAGGGGCAAGAGGACCCACTCGTTGCCGTCGTCCGTGTCGGCGACGCTCGAGGACGCAGCGAGCACCGACGGCGCGCGCCGCTCGCTCGCCGCGGACGTGGCGCCGGATGCGCGCCGGCTTCCATCGGGCGCATCGGGGCCCTCGTGTGTGCGACTGCTCACCTTCGCGAGCAGGGACGACGTGGCGTTGGAGGCGGCGCCCATCGCCTCGCCCGTCACCGCACCTTCCCTCGTGCTTGAGGAGGTGCTGGCCGCTACAGTGGGGGCGGTGCGCGGGCAGTGAATGCTGGCGGCCGTCACGTTGGAGCCACGGCTGCTCAGCGGCGGGTTCGTCGAGGACGTCACGGATGACGAGCTGCGGCGGCTGCCAAAGTGTTTCAAGGCCTCCGGCGCGCCGATAAGGACAATGGTGCTGGACAAGGAAGTTCGGCGGCTGCGTGAACCCAGTGTGCTTGCCACGTCTTCACTCTCGTCCCCGAAGCCTTCGCTTCGCCGCTGCGAGTTGGATTGTTGGTCAAGCAGGCTGTCCGGCCGCGGTCGACGCTTCATGGCGCGCCGCTTCAGGCTACCGCTGGAATCGCTCTTCCCAGGCGCCAAGGTGGCCGCACTGCATATGGAGCTGCCGAGTACTGTGGACGACGGCATCGGCTTGTGGCCCGTCTGGCGTGTGCTCCCACCTAGCTCCGAGTCATCGTTCACGCTGTGTATCGATGCCGCTGCCGTGAGCGGATGCGGTGGTGAATCGAACTTCATGAGGTCACCGAGACTGGTCATCGCCGCCGAGAGCGGCTCCACCCACATGGCAGTGGTGCTTGTCGCAGAAGCACTCGCCACGCTCACAGTCATCTGTGAAGGCGACAATGGCTTGTGCGGCACGCGCGCAGTCGTAGTGGCGGTGGTGGTGGTGGAGTTGCCGGTGGCGGCGGTGGTGCGGCCGTGCCCGCCACGAGCCATCGCGGTGCGTGGTTGGTAGTGGGCACTGTGTACCACGCCGTGTTTACGGTGGCTTGATGGGTGTTCGGTGGCGACGGCAGACGGCGAGACAGTGGACAGGAGCCTCGGCAGGTCGGCGAGCGGCTGGTCCGAGAAGAACGTGTCTTCGTTGGCGTCGCCGCGCTCCACCTCGGGGCGTGGGGAGAGCAGAGTGCTCACCGGCATTCCTACACCGCTGGTGCTGTTCGACCACGTCGTGCCCGCACCGGCGCTGTGGCTGTCAGCGAGTGGCGTCGGCTGCGAGCTGACGTGTGAATTGTAGAGGGCGGTGCTGGAGAGAAGCCGTAGGTGTAGGAAGTGCGGACTGACGCTGTCGTGGCTGAGGTGCGACCCCAACGACGAGCTCCCGCGTACGGAGGGGTGGTGTGGTCTCACCGGCGTCGATGTTGATGCGGTGTGCGGGCCCGTTGGGGGAGAGGCGACAGGAAGTCGTGTAGTGTCCCCACCACTCGCCCCTTCGGCGCCGTTGATGGGATTCGCACAGTGGTCTTCGATTGTATGCCACACCATCATCGTTGGCGCGACGACACCGAAATCCACCGAGGCGTTGCTGGACGTGCCGGGTCCGCTATTGAGACTCCCACGGGTCGTTGTGCTGGTGCTCAGGATCCGGCTCGCCGTGTTGCTGGTCACCTTGCACGGCAGTTCGGCGCCCTTCGGTTGGGTGGCGAGGTCGGGCACGACTGACGCCGCGGAGGCAAGAGAGGACGAGACCCTCGCACTCGCGCTCGCGTCCGGTGCGTCTGGTGCGTCCGGTGCGTGCAGTGGTGGCTGTGATGCACGAGGAGTGGAGGAGGGCAACACCGGTGAAGGCTGCTGTGTGAGCGACGACGGCAGCGGGGCGGTGCTCGTGTTCGCCGAGGAGGACGCAGTCACCACCAGCGCGTCCACAGGTGGGCTGCGCGGCTGTGCTGTCTTCGAAGACGGCGGCACCCACCGTGCGGAGCGCGTGCGAGTCGTCAGCCGCGGGCCACCAGACGAAGCGTCTTCCTCCGAGGACGGCGTTGCGGCTGGGGAGGGGCTGGTGACGGTTGTGGCCGTCCCTTGTCGACTTAGACGGTCACAGCTGCTGACAGCGACCGCGGAAGGTTGGTCCCGGTGGGGGAAGGCGGACGAGCCGAACGGAGGCGGTGTCTGCCACGACGGCACGCCATTGCCACCGTCACTGCGGTGTGCTATGGCGACGAGCGGGTCTTGCGGTCGGCCACGCTCAGTGGACGAGTTCCGGCTGCGCAGTGACGACGCATTAGAGCCCTGTGGTGACGTCGTATGCGCAGGGAGCGCTGGCAGACTTGTCAGCGAGCCCCTCACCTCCACCACCTCCACCAGCGTCTGTTCATGTGCGCGCGATGATTTGGACGTGACCCTCGGCGGTGGATTGGAGGTGGCCGGGGGCAGAGGTACGACGGTCCCATACGACGGTGCTCTCACGGCTGCCGTGCTGCGCGGCGTGGAGTGGTTCTCCTCGGTCGAAGTACGCGGCGCTGACCCTGCCAGAGCCACGTTCGCACTCATGCGCCGCAGTTTCTTCTTGACTCGCTTCCGTGCAGCGACAGCCGTCTCCGTGGGTGGGCGTGCCCGTACGGTGGTGGGCGCCGGTGACACGGCAGCGGCGTCCTCACCAGCGACGGAGACCTGGGTGTCGCCGGGCTGGGTGGCACCTGCGTGTGCGGTACGCACCGTACGCGTCTTGCTACGGCTCGCGCTGTCGCCGTCGCCCTCGTCGACTTTGCGCGCGGTGACGGCGGTGGTGGAGGAGCGGGAGCGCGACCGTGGGGCGGATACGCTGCGGTGCGTGCTGCGCGCGTGTCGCGGTGGCCGCCGTTCGAGTGCGAGGGCCGTGGAGCTCGGGACACTGCGTGCGTACGGAGACATAGCGTCGATGGTCGCGAGAGGGCTGCCCGGTGGAAGGCGTGCGGTGACTATGTCATTCAGCAGCCCCTGTGAGACTGCCGTGCCGTGCGTGCCCGATGTTCTGCCTGTCGTGCCCTGTCGCACGGCGGCACCACCGAGGTAGCGAGGGAGGTACACGAGCCGAGTCTTGGATGACACGCGCGCGTGGGACTCGCCCGCGGCGCCCGGTGACGATCCCCTCGGCGAGGGGGAGGCCTGTCCTTCCTGCACGCCTGACCCATCGGGCCGCGACGACGCCAGCGCCGCAGCCACTGGGCTCCAGAGCGCTATGCTCGCGTCGTCGGCGCTGCCTCGCACGGGTGCGTGAGGCGACAAAAGGTCAGAGGAGACCATCGACGGCTGTGGAGGGCGCCGTCCGCTGGGTGCGGATGTGCTCAGGCGACGGCCTGCTCCGTTCTGGACGGAAAGTCGTGTGGGAGAGCGCGGTTTCTCTGCTGTGCTCGCGTGATCGACGTGGCGCCGGTGGTACGGGCTATCATGCGCGCTCAGCCCGAAAAGCGCAGACTCACGCCTGTTGGGGATGTCGGCGTCATCGCGGCTGGCGTGCGGGGAGTGCGACTCACTAGAACTGCTTTCGTGGTTCGTTGTAGTGGTGGTGGCAGTGGTGGTGGTGGTGGTGGACGCACTCTGGGCGACTGTGGGAGAGTGTGTGGCACCTCCCTCCTCAACGGACTTACGCTTGACAGTGCGTGCGCGGCCAGTACTGTCTGAACGACCGCCGCCAGAGAGACGCACCCTCTGCGGCTTGTGCGACCCCGTGAGCGTCGTCGTGCGCGGAGACGACGAGGTCGGTGCGTACATGCGGAAGGCCTCCATCTGCTTGGCTGGGGGAGGTGAGCGACTCAAGCGTGAATGTGTGTGTGTGTGGGGGGGGGGGGGGGATCTGCGTGACGCTGTCTGCCCTTCTGTCGCACTGTCACCTGAAGCCAGAAGAGAAAGAATAATAGGAGTGATCGGGGTACCACCCAATCCCGTGACGGTGGTGATGAGAGCACGCACGTGCGCGTCTGAGCTATCGGCTTATATTCAAAACTGGCAAGAAAGAAGGACTGATGTTCGTTGTTTATACTTTTTTTTCCCGGGGGTCCGCACGAAACGCGGAGGGTTGAAGCAACAAAAAAAGGAAGTGGCACGAGTGAAGAGAGAGAAAAAAAAAAAGCTATGTACAGGTGGCCGTTGTGCTCGGTCACGGTGAAGAAGAAAAACAAAAGGATAGAGAGCACACAACACTTTCACTGCACTGCTGACCTGTTCTCCGGGTGAGGAGAAGGGAGAGAGGGGGGATAGAGGGGGGGGGGCGTGCAGCCTACAGATCAGTCCCTCTCAGGATTTGCCAACACGACTGTGGGTGCTTGTCACCCGACTATTTTGTTTGGGAAAGCGTGTATGTGACGGTCGACTTTCTGTTTGCCACCGTGTGTGAAAAAAGGAAGAGAAGAGAAAAGAAAAGCACGGGCGGGCAGATGGAGAAAGAGGAGGAAGAGAAGGAATAAGTGTACTCGCGTGGAAGATTGCGAACGCAATCAAGTATCCTTCTCTCTCCCTCCTTCGCTATGCTTTTGTCAGAGCGTGCACACGCACGTCAAGCCCGTGCGATGCGCGCATCACCACTCTGGCAGCCGCCTGTCGTGGTCGGCCAAGGAGGAACAGAGGGAGAGAAGACGAAACCTGGGACGGTGAGAAGAGAGAGGAGACGAGCACACGTGCCCGTCTATAGTCCTCTCTCTCTCTCTCTCTCCCTCGCACTGACAGCGATTCGGAGGCAGCTTGTCATGACTGCCCCAGCGACGACTCAAGGCTGTGCAGCAAGAACAACAGTGAGTTCGTCGCGATCCTCCTTTTCGTTGTTTGTGTGTGTTCACTTCACGCTGAGCGGTGCTTGTCGTTCTCCTGTTTTCAGGTGAGTTGTTTTCTTTTTGTAGGTGTCATGTGTGTGCTGAAGTGAACGGTCAGCACGAGTGGGTGGTCAACCCGAGCCGAGCCCTCACGCACACACAGAAAAAGAAGTGTGCGTTGCCTCACCAGCAGAGGCGGGCAGAGCGCACAGGTACGCACGCACACACACACACACAAAAAGCACTCGTTGTCTCTCTTCACCGTCATGAGGTTTTCACAGCGCGCACAGCATGTGTAGAACAAAAAAAAAGAAAAACAAACGATGCGTGGTGGTCACAGACATGCAAATGTAAGTGCGTGTGTGTGTGTGTGTGAATGTGTAGAAGCACTTCCACTTTGTTCTTGTGTCTCCGCAAGTGGGACGAGGCAACTCCATGATGCCCTCTCTCGAACACACGTACTCACGTACATCAGAGAGACGTGGAAGGAATAAAGCGGGAAGTGATTTGGAGAAGAGGACAAAAAAAGAAAAGTTCGGCATGATACACATAAAACAGGCTAAATAAATAAGTTGAACAAGGGTGCCTGTGAACAGAAAAGGAAAACAACACACACAGATAGGAGGTTCTCGGGGACTAGTGACATCAGTGACGAGAACTGACAAAACAAAAATAAAGAGGAGCCAACGGACCAAATAGACAATCGAATCATTCACCACAAAAAAAAAAAAGGTGAGCGAGAAATAAAAAGAGTGTATGGTCGGCCGAGCAAAGCCATCTACAGGCTGCTCGAGGTGCACAGAGCACGCTTTCTAGGCATGCGCGGCGAGAGACAGCCAACAAGAAGAATTTTTTTTAAACAATCAGCTGCTCATGTTGTGCTTGGTGTAGATGAGTAACAATCATAACAAAACCAGAAAAAAAAAGAAGAAGAAAGAGTAAATAATCAACGATACCGCCCGCGTGCGCACACACGCGACTCTGCCACAACCGTGAAGTCCCTCTGCTTACGCCCGAGCAGAATGCTTTGAGGCAATGCAACCGCTGTGTATGTGTGTGTATGTGCTGATGACGATGATCAACACACCGACGCCAGCAATGACGACAACGAAGATCAGGAATGGAACACGGAGAGAGAGAGAGAGAGAAGACGCAGCAGGTGTGAGGCGTGAAGACATGCCTTTGTAAGGTTGACGAAAGACAAGCAAATAGAAAAATAAATAAAGGCGGGAACGGAAAAGAACCGCAGCGGATCTGAATAGATACGAAAACGAAAAGGAAAAAAGAAAAAGAAGAAAAGGAAAGCAAGGAAGGTGGGAGAGAATCACACACGCACACGCAAAGAAAAAAAAACGAAACAGACTGAAAGAAGGGAGAAAAAAAAAAGAAGATCAAGAAGCGTACTGGCCGACCCGTGCTGTGCTTGTGGGAACAGGGGGAAGACAGAGAGAAGACAGAGAGAGTGGTCAATGGAAGCACGGTCAGCGGAAAGAGAAAACACATTCACGATGAACAGACGCAGAGTACAGACCGCAGCCCTACATCGGCGGTCGCACAAAGTCCAGAACATTAACAACGTTATGGACAAGGCGCACGGAAGACAGCGCGCACGCGCGGTGATGGGCGAATACCATAGAAGAAAGAAAGTAGAAAAAAGTCCTTTGCGTTGCTCGTGGAATCCTGCGAGGCGCACCTGCCTTGGTGGCGACACAAAGAGAGAAAAAAACGGGAGAGGAACAATGGCAACGCGTGCGCGCATGTGGGAGCAAGTACCAACCACACCAGCACAGCGCCTCGCGCCTACACCTTGTCCAGCAGTTGTGGATACAACCACATACGCAAACAAGTAGAGAGAGGAAAACAATCAGTAGAACGGAAAAAGAGAAAAGGGAGCGAGAACGCACTTGGTTTAAAAACGAGAAGAAAACATGACAAACAAGAAGAGGGGAGAAGACAGCCAAAGGTCGTCATCGCACAGCTTTACCAAAGCCACAGCGGGGCGGCGATGCGAACGACAATGTGTACTTGGTCAGCGCCAAGTCCAACAAAGTGTTTGAAAAAAAAAGGATAGAAGAGGGAGACTGCAATGTACACAGTTGTTTCCTCTTTAAGCACTCGCTTTCTTCTAAATTCATCACACACACACACACATGCGGTATGCCTGCGGCACTCTCACCTCGACCCATCGGCTTGTCGTGCGGCCTCCCTCTCCCTCGCTCCCTCACTCACTGTCTACGCGCTCGACGAGTTGGCAGCGTTTGCAGACGACGCGGAAGCTAGCCACGATGGCGCGGCGGTGTCCTTGGCATACCGGCACGTCAGCACGTGTTGTTGCAGTGATGACGACGGTGCGGTGATGGCGTGGCTGACCGCGAACGACTGGGTATCACCGCTATGCACGACGAGCACCTTCTGATCGAGCTCACGGATGCATAGAGCCGCGCTATCAGCGGACTCATACAGAACGAAGCCGTAGCCGAGGGGTTCATTGGTCTGTCGGTGGTGCGCGACGCTGGCAGAGAGAATGTTGCCGAAAGCGGCGCACAGTTTGCGGAGCATGGTGGTGTTCCACGAGTGTGGAAGATTGGTGATGTACACGTTCCGGCGGCCGTCGTGGGAAGTGCCGGCTGAGCTGTTCGTGGCGTCGACGGTGGACGACACACCCATCGTCGTCGTTGGCGAACGAGAGGTGAACGACGGCGTGTGCACGCTGGACGCATTCGGTGCAACGACGGGCGCCCAGCCAGGCAGGCTGCCGTTCACCGCTGTCGGCATGGGAATCCACTGGGGGAGCGGCGCCTTACCTGCCACGCCAAGGTGTGTGAGTGCACCCGCAGGAACGTGCAGCGGCGTCACGCCGCAGGGCATCATCGTCGTGCCGGTCGGAAACTGCGCGACTGGATGCGGATTCATAGCGGAAGCCGAGGCTGGCATCGCCACGGCGGACCACGTGATGTTCAGCGAGGAGGACGTGTCCCCAAGAGCACGTCCATCCGCGTTCATGCCACTGGTCGGCGACGTCAGCACACCAGGCCAGGTCGCGCTGGCCATGTTCATATCTCCACTGGTGGTCGTGCTGTACAGGGTGTGGTTCAGCGACGCGTTGCCAACTTCGGAGAAGGCCACACTGCCGAACGTCGTTTCCAGAGGCACCGGTGAGGTGGCGGACAGCGAAGGCGTAAAGTCGCCCTCCGCGGTCGTTGTCCCCGTGCGTGTGCCAGCCCTCGGGGCCGCGTCGCCAGGGGCGGGTGACTGGCCAAAGGTCGGCGCGGCGCGCTCGTGCGCGAAGCGGCATGACAGGGCCGTCATTGGCTGACCAGCGTGGCTCGCGAAGAGAAACGGCAGGCTTGCCAAGCCCGGCGAGACCCCACCCGCGGGGAGAATTCGGGACCCACCCATGCACCCCGCGTCCGGGCCGTCGTCCTGGAAGTCCTCGAGCGGTACGCGCATGCCATTGAAGGTCGCGATGCACGCCCTGGCAGCCGCATCGGTCTCATACAGCACGAAGCCGTAGCAGAGCGATTGATTCGTCACGCGGTCGCGCGCGACCTTGGCGCACAGGACAGTGCCTACCCTCTCGCATACCTCACGAAGGCGAGTCGTGTTCCACGACGGTGGCAGACCGGTGATGTACACGTTGCGGCGCGCCCGCTCTTTCCCGGCGACGGGGCTTGTCGGCGTGTTCGCTGTGGCAGGCACAGCGGGAAGGCCGTGTGCCCCAGTCGCCGCGGCGAGCGACGTGATGCGCGCATTGTTGGCGGAGTGAAACAGCGAGGAGCCCAGGGAGGCCATGGCGAAGCCGCTGTCCTCAAGCGCTGGGGAGTTTGACCGCGACGGGGTCAGAGAAGGCAGCTCGGCCGGCTCCGTCGACGGTGGCACGGTACCAGCAAAGGCCACTGGCGCGCTTCCTGGGTGGTGCGTCGGAGTGATGGACAAACCACTGCGTGGCGCAGGGCCGGGGTACGTCAGGCCCGCCGGGTTCGCGTTGAGGAACGAGAAGAGCGCGGCGGAGCACGGCACCGCCAATCCCACGGTGTCGCTCGCCGCACCAGACCGGCTTCCGAGAAGGCTGTTCGTATCGTGGGTGGTCGACTCGGCTTCACGCCGGGGGCGGTTGCCTAGGAAAGAGCTCATCTTGTCAGACACAGCCGTCAGGGGTACGGCGGTCGTGACGTTGAGGTCGCCTTGTGAGGTGAAGGGGCTGGTGGGTGTGGACCCTTGCGGGGGCACGTCGCTCACCGCGCGCGGCAGGGCGAC
Organism: Wallacemonas sp. TrypX; assembly: GCA_030849625.1. Taxonomy (NCBI): domain Eukaryota; phylum Euglenozoa; class Kinetoplastea; order Trypanosomatida; family Trypanosomatidae; genus Wallacemonas; species Wallacemonas sp. TrypX. The sequence goes on from JASANP010001163.1 coordinate 166,459, forward strand.
AGAGGTCGGCGAGGGAAGGCCCACTTGGGGAGAAACCGGTGACGACAGTCCACTGGAATCGCCTGTAGCGTACCGTGGATCGGTGTGGCGTCGCATACGGTCGCCAATAACACCCTGCATGCTGTTGCGCCGTGACGTGGCATGTACATGCTGCTGCTGCTGCTGTTGAACGTGAAGCTGTGCGAGCATCTCCGTACTCAGAGCCTGGTAGCTTTGGCCATCCACACCCGGCCTCGCGAGCACCATTGCCGGGTTCGCACTCCCATCCAGCGTGCACAGAGTAGGCGAGGTCACTCCGCTCTGCCCACGACTGGCCAACGGCTGCGCTGGTGTAGGCTGTGGAGTGGCGAGGTAGTACACGTAGCTCGGTGTCGGTGGCTGTGCAGCGGTGGCGGGGTTGTAGTGACGCTGGCTATGGCTTGGGACGGGGGCAGCGGGGGCGTGCGCGGGGCTCTTGCCAGCTATTTCCATTGGCTGGTGGGGAGGCGCATCAATGTACGCGTTTGTCATCTCGCGCGCGTGTGTGGGACTGCGGAGAAGCCCGGGCGGCGCCTCGGCAGACACCACGTTGGGTGTGATGCCGCTTTCGGTGCGGCAGACGGAGCCGATCTGTGAGAAGCTCATGGCGCGTGAGCGAGCATGGCTTTCCATGTCGTCGTCTTCCTCCGTGGCGCCCTGCTGTTGCCATGAGCGCAACAAGGCGGCCTGGGACGAGTTGTTGAGCGGTACTTCCTCGCTCCAGTTGCTCGTGCAGCCCACGCGGGAGCGCTCATTGTCGTCGGCCTCAAGCGCGCAGATCGAAGCCGAGTGCGTGAGTGTGGCCTCGGCAGAGGGTAGCGCGGGTCCATCGCGCACAGCCAGCTTGTCAGCGGACTGGATCGACGCTAGCAGCGCCTCAGCTTCGCGGCAGCGGTTGTCCTCCTCCGCCTCCTCGTCCATCTCTACGCCGTCGCGGCGGGCGGTGCCGGCATCGCCTGGTGGCGCGACGGGTGCGTCGTCGTCGTCGTCATCGGCGGAGTTGTCAAAGTGCAGTGTGGGGTGCTCCCATTGGAGATGCGGGTACTCGGGTGAGCCACGAGAGCTGCAGTTGGAAACACTCCGCTGCACACACGACATGGTCGCCGTTCGCGCGTGCGGAGCTGACATGTGTGTGTCGGTCACAGCGGTGGTGTCCTGCTGATGTTGTTGTGAACGGCACGAGTCAGCACTGAGGCGTCACAGCCGCGAATGAATGCGGCGTACCGAAAAAAAAAAGCTTGCGGGAGCCTGTGAACTCTCTCCCCGTCTCTTTCTTCGAGGCACACAGGGCGAAACAGGCAAGGACGCGAAGAAGAAAAACGAGAAAAAAAGTCGGAGCAAATAATACTAACCCAACACAACAACCAGACAAGAAAACAAAAGCACAAAAAAAAAACGAAAACAAAAAAGGAAGGAAGAAGACAACCACTGAGAGAGAGCCACGAAGAAAGCGTATAAGCAATCACAGAAGAACGAAAGGAAGCACACGCAGCTGAAGATGTGAACGGCTGTCTGGGAGCGGTGATCAGCCACAGTGAGCCACTTGTTGATATAAGGCGAAGAAAGGGGAAAAAAAATTGTGCGTGTCACACCGTTTCTTGTCAGATGCTATTTTGTTTTCTTTCTTTCTTCTTTCTTCTTTCCTGGGAAGTGAGAGAGAGCGGTGATAGTGACAACCAGTGGGAGAATGCGCTGAGGGTTCCGTTGTGGGATTTCTTGTTTATGTGTTTACTTATTAAGCCTCAGACGTACTTGCCTTGAGTTGTTCACTAAAGAGTATGGAAAGATCGCTAGTCGCCTCCGCCTAGTCGTCCGGTCGGTGAGAAGTGAAGCGAATGTCGTGCGTGCTCTGGTGGGCAGCAGCAACAGCAGCTTGTGCGTGTTGTGTATCTGTGTGTCCTTCTTGCTTTCACGAGCAATATTCTGATAGGAGACGAAAGAGAGAAAGAGAGAGATTTGCTTCTTAGCTCTTTTTTTTTGGCCTTTTTGGTGAGTGCAAACCGCTTCTGGTGCACAGAACGATCAGCACGCTAACGGTCAAGCACTTTGTGAATGTTCCCTCTCTCTCTCTTTGTTTCACGTCGGAGTGAATGCAGAAGAAGAAAAAAGCCCTGATGCGGGTGGTCACGCACACAACAGAGACGCACACACAAGAAGCGGTGAAGCAAGTGTGAACAAAAGTGCACTGTCGCGTGTGCGAAGCACGCTATCACTGACAAAAAAAAAAGAACTGAAACAAACAAAATAACGCTACCAAAGACTCGTGGACAGGTGGTGAGAGAGAGAGGTGATGAGAGAGATAGAGAGGAGAAAATAAAGAAATCAAGGAAATCAAAACAATAGTGAAAAACGAGCTAGTTCGCGAGCGATCTACACGACAACGGCTGAAGACACAGTCCCTATGAAGCACAAGGACGGAAAAAGAGAAAAAGAGAGACAAGAGGTGGAGATGGTGCAGGAAAGGGGGGTATGCAACACAGGGCAGCACCGGAAAAGAGGGGAAGCAAATTCCGCGCTGACCTGAGAAGTAACGCCGCAATCTTTTTTTTTATTTTCTTCGTTGTTCTTTCCGATATTTGCTCGCTGCGCACCAAAACGGAGTGGTTCTCCTTCTACGAAAACACACACTCACACACACACAAACGCGCGCGCTCACGGAAGAAGAAAGGGAAAAAAGGGCGGGGAAACAGGTGCGACGCAACGTGGAGGCCAACTAAGATGCACAACTGACCCAATCTGCAAGTCCCACAGAAAATGGAGTAAAATGGACAAAAAACAGAAATAAGAAATAAAAAATCCCAAAAACAGTACGATCAGAGGCGGGACAAGATAGAGAAAAGAGAAAGAGAGCAATGGTCGTCCTTGAGAAGAGGGACAAGAATCAGAGATGAGAACTGAAGAGAGAGGAAGGGGGGCGATCTGTCTGACGAACCCACTGTATGTTGGGTATCGGCAAGTCTTGGTGAGCGCGTGTGCAGGAATCAGAGGAAAAGGAAAGGAGAAAATGAGAGTACGCAGCCGTACAGTCAGCCGTGTTTCCTTTAAATTATCTGCCTGCTGGTGGTCGAAATGAACCGTGAGGTCGCCTTGGACGCTGGGTGCTTGAATGGATCGGTATCCAGATATCGTGCGCGCGGCCAATCGTTTCGTGAAACGAGCGGCGATGAGAGCGAGAGAAAGGAGGGAGGAGAGGGAGAGAAAACAAGAGAGGAGCAGTTGAGAAGAGACAAGAGGAATCGCAGTGCACAAGGCGGTGTTAAAGGGGAGCAGACGACGGTGATCATCGCGGAGGGGGCTCCCAGCGTGAACGCAGCGCTCAACGACTTCCCACCAAGGAGAAGGGAAGAAAAGCCGAGGGAGGCAGCGGTGATGACGTGCACGAGGAAACAGGCAAAGGCACACACCCACAGTACGAATGTGTTAGCTTGTCCGTATCCTGTGTACTGTGTGCTGTGTGCTTGTGTAGGTGTGGGTGTGTTTCGCCAGTCCGATTAACAAGAGGGAAAGGAGAAAAAGAGGACGTAAAGTAGCATGCAAGCAAGACAAACTATAAAAAGGAGGGAGAACAAAGGAATCAAAAGGTGTTCGTTGTCATCACGAGAAAAAGCGGGATGCAAAAAAAAAAAAGTGAAGGTGAATCAACACTTCACAGAGATCCGCAAGCGTGCACAGCCGTGTGAGCGTGTGCGTCGCCCAATATCGAGAAAACAAAAGCGGAGCATGAAAGTCCGGATGCACACCACGCGCGGCTGACGTACCTCTCGCTCGGTGTCAATGCGTGTTGTTCATCCTGTATTCATTGTACATGTGCACTGATTGTGCAAGACGCACGGGAAAAACAAAAAGAGGGAAAGGGCACAGACGGTCAAAAAAAAATTGCTGTGGTGGCTGCTGCGTCATGGGCACATGCTTGGCGTTGTTTGTAGTCAACAGCGGTGACGATGCCAACTCAGCAGCCTTTACTCGAGGTACATAAGCACGTCACCATTGACGACCGATGAGGGTACCTTGAAGTGGTCTGTGGGCGTGTTCACCTCAGCAGTAGCAGGCACGTGCCCATGTGGTTAAGGGCTCCTGCTGTCGTTATTTTCCCCATTCTAAGTACATGTCCAGCAGTGAGAGGTGCTTTTTCTTCGTACGCACGCAGCTCACTCTTCCCATCACGCCCAGATTACGTGTGGCTACATGACGGGTGCACTGCGTCATCGCGTTTTTCTTTGTGTCTGTGCAGAAAGGGGGGGTGCGTTGGGCAACATACTCGCGTCTTCAGCGGATCCCTTGAGCAAAGGATCGGCCGGAAAGAAGAACAAAAAAAAAGCTGAGCGAGACTTGCGAAGACACTAGCACAAGCGGTTTTTCACAGAAAGCACAAAAGAAGAAAAAATGGTGGGACGAGAAAAAGAAAAAGAAGACTTCTGTGTGCCGAAGAGGATGCACACGCACACACAGACCTAGAGAGATAGCTCATTGTGTTGTCCTTTTTCTTCTTCTTTTTTTTTTTCAACGTCGCGGCTTGTATGTATACGGTGAGCTTGCCGCTTCGCCAGGATAGATATGATGGTTTGCCATGGCAAATGGATTTGACGAGGCCGGGGCCGCCGCCGCAAGAGCACGTGCCTGTCCACTGCTGACACCACCTCTGTTGATGAGCAGGCTGCCACCACGCACAGGCGGGGGAACAGCCGTACGGGCAGGGGGAGGCGACTGGTCGCGCGAGGCGGTCGGTGAGTCCATCATTTCCACGTCCTCCATGACAAAGGACTGGGTGCGGCTACGGCGCGACTTCTTTTCGCTCGGTACGTGTGTGAAGCCGCGGCCGACGGTGCTCGCCTCGCGAACCGGTGCAGGAGGAGCCGGCTTCTCCACAGCCGCGCACTTGTTGTCGTCAGGCACGAGGTTGGCGGCCGCAGAAGGCACCGCGGAGACGCCGTCCAGGTGTCGCTGCGTCGGTGGGTCGTGGGCCACCTGCGATGATCGGCGTCGGTCCGCCCCATTGGCGCTGATGGACGCGCGTGGCTGGGAGAGGTCCCGCATGGAAAGAACAGTTGGCAGTTGTCGACGGCGCTTCTCTTCCCTCTTCTCCTCGGTCGTCGGTGCGCTGTCACGACGGGGTTGTTCATCCACGCCAGAGTAAACAGAGTACATGCTGAGATACGCACCAGTAGGTGGTGCTGCTCGTGTGACGCTGCCACCTCCACTGTTCGATGAGCGCGACGAGCGCGCCGCTTCCATGTTGCGGCTAATGGCCTCCTCCTCTTCGGAGAGTTGTGTGTAGCGCTTCTGCGCTTCCAAGATAGCGTGGTGAAGTTTCGAGCGACGGTGGTACGAGATGCCAGTGCACGTGAGAAGAATGGCGAGCACGGCCATGAAAAACACGGACGCGCATGCCGCGAACACCCACCACCAGTTCGAGTCGATGAAAGACATTGGCGTTCACGTGTGTACGCGACGGTGGTAGCAAAGACGCCACCGTGGAGTGTCTGCAGGTCCTAATGAACACGCATGCGGGTGCAGGCAGACGATAAATTGGAGAGAGGGAGAATCGGCGTATGGCGAGACAGTGTGAAGTCGCTTGACTGACAAGGCCAACAGTGAAGCAGCTCGGCGTCTGGGAGAGCGCGTCATATAGCGGCATAGGGACGACCACATCGTGATCGTCCACAGCGCGTGTCAAGCTGTTCTTTTTGGTTATCCCATGATCGGGCACGACAGGACGCGTGTGGCACAGAAGCAGATGGCGTGAGGACGCTTTGTGTTTGCGTGTGTGTTGAATGCTCTTCTTCTTCATTGTGGTTGTGGTTGACAAGTGTATGTGTACGGCGACGTCCGTGTGAGAAGGGCGACGTCTCTCTATGTAGTTGGCAGTGCGACAAGTAAAAAAAAAAAAAGCAAAGATGTTTGTGAAATGCAGAGAAAAGAGAAGAGGCCCCGGATCGTCGCACGATCTTCACACACCGTGCCTGCACGGCCAGGTGCAGCCACCGCTTAACGCGTGCATGAAAACAGTGTTTTGAAAAAGTTGCGGCGCTTCCGCGGCGCAGGCGGGAAAGCCGTTGTCGTCGGCGGAGGCGACGGCAGCGGCAGGCGGCCTGCGTGCGCCGCGGGGGCCTCCACAGGAGCAGGTAGCTCTGGTGGGGGCGAGATATGAGCCGAGAGATGAGCCGAGAGATGCGCCTCGTCCTCTCGAGAGTTGTCCAACGCACGGCCTTCGTGTGGAAGTGCCGAGCTTTGCTGAGAGCGACGGCGGCGACGACGATGATGATGGACGTCAGGGGACGACGCGGTGGGCGTTGGCGCATCTGCCTCGGGTTTCACCGCGACTTCATCACGTCGACCATCCGCAATAGCTTGTTCAAGCTGCCGCTGCAGCGTGCGGAGGACCGTTGCCGTCGGTGCGGGGGGCGCCTGATGCCCAGCAGGATCGGCCGCCGCGTCTGTAACAGCACGTACCCACGCGCTGGCAACCCGCAGGGCATTCTCCTCAGCCGCCTCCTCGGTGATCTCCACAACGTCGTGACGCGCACACTCTGCTTCACGCTCTGCGGCGAACTTGCGCAGCTCGTGTAGCGCCACAGCTATGCGTGACGGTGCCAAGGTCCGCGCGTCCAGCCCGGGCACGGCGGCGTCGCATCCATCTGCCGGCGGCGAGATGGAGTTGTTCGTGGCGGTTGGGTGCTGTAGGAGCATCTCCCGCAGCACACCCAGCCACGAGCCCTCCGCTGAGCCGGCAAAGCTGTTCTCCGCGCCAGACGCGCACAAGCCGGCTTGAGGAAGCTGGCCGACGTGCGCCACGTCAGTGTTGTCTCTCTCACGGCCATTAGGGCAGGGCACATTCGCGTCGTGGCCGGTTACGGCACCACCCTCGCTGTTCTCGCGCTGATGATGGTGGTGGTGGCGGTGGTGCACTGCCGCCTGCTCAGCTGGTGAACTCGACCACGCGCGCCCCGCCACCATCCAGCGGGCGTTCGGCAAGTGGTCGTCGGTCAGCACAGAAGGGAAGTCATGCGGAGACGAGCGGCGCACGGCGACAGGAGGTTGATCAGCTGGTGTTCGATCCGGTCGCTGGCTGTCAACGCCATCACTGTCACTCTCAGGAATTGACGGCGAGCGTGGCGACGACAGCAAGGACGCATCCATCTGCCCGGCGGCCCCGCCCACCACCGCCGCTGTCCCAGCTGTGGAACGCGCATCCACCGTCGACACCTCCTGCGGGGACGTAGAAGTTGGTGCGACGGCTGTCGGTGCCGTCGACGCGCACGAAGGTGACTGGGGCAAATGCAGCAGAGCGCGAATGCGTGCGCCGTCCTCGAGCCGAGCACGGCGCACAGCGGCCAGCTTCTCCGCTGCCTGCGCGAACGTGCTCGTCGGGTGATGCGGATCTTGCTGTGCCATGTCCGCGCGAATGCCGCGGCTGGCCTCTCGCAGTGCGTCTTGGTACCGCTGATACATCGCCAGCAGAACAGAGGTGCTTGGGGGAGCTGGCACATGCCGCGTGAACGGGGTGCGGTAAAGCCGCGTGAAGATGGTGTGTGCCGCCTCGGACGAAGGGGTGGATGTCACCGCCGTGGCGGCGGCGGCCTCTTCCAGCGCACGTAGAACCGCCTCACGGTGGCGCAACTCGTCCTGCTCAGGGGTACTCTCGCCATTCACGTCCGCGTCTTCGTGCAAGCTGTCCAACGGTGCGCGTGTCGGCATCGGCGGGGCGTCCACGACGAACAGGTCACGGAACAACGACACTGTGGTCTTGGGTGATTCCCAGCAGTTCATTTCACCGCAGGCGTGCAAGAGGTGCATCGTCATCGCCTCCGTTTGCCGACGGAGGAGCCGCACGGTGGTGAGCAGCGCAGATGCGCGGCTGGCGTCGTTGCTAGCAGCAACCACGGCGGACGGAGGGACAGTTAGTATGGCGTCGCTGCCCGAGGTGGCCGGTGGTGTGCGCGGCGCGCTCTCACCGATTATCGAGGAAGCGCGCCTTAGGAAGACGCCCTCTCGGCAATCGCTGCGGCCGTCGTGGGCCGCTGCGTGGAGTGGTGAGGTCGACACGGACCACGCCCCGAATCGCGAGTCGCTGTCGCCGTCTCTGTCCTCATCAACTGCGAGGCGCTGCGAATGCGAGAGTTGGCTGGAAAAGAAGGGCATCGTGTTGTTGCTGCTGCAGCGCGGCAGCGGGTTGTCGTCGTCGTCGCCGTCGCTGGCATTGTCTAGTCCGTCGTCACCATCGGTGTTGGAGACGAACGACGGGCGGCGGCCCCGCAGCGCGCCACGCGACGGTGTACGGGTGCCCGGCGTCCGCAGAATGCCCTGAAATGCCGTCAGTGGTGGGCTTGACGTCGGTAACTTCGGTGAGGCGATAGAAGGCACGGAGGTCGTCTGAGGCGGCGGTGGCGATGTGGTGGCTCGGGACACCGTGGTGTTGCCCTTCAGAAGCGCGACGTACACATGCCGCGCCATCTCCAAGCTCGTGAGGTGCGCTGCCTGTCGCGCGGTGGCATTGTAGAAGAGCAGCTGCTGCGCGCGCTCCCGTGCGGCCCTGAATGCCATGGTCCGCTCCACCACAGTGTTGTCTAATGTCTTGCCATCTTCCTCTACCGCCTGCGGGGCCACCCGCGCCTCGTCAGTGGACAGAGCTGAGGATGGCACTGGGGGAGGAGATCGGTCAGGGTGGCGCGTGAAGGCACCAACAAGGTCCACTGCCCTGGCGGCAACGCGGGCGTGCTCCGCAGTGGTTTGGTGCGTGAGAGACGTTGCCGGTGTCGATGTCGTCGTCGTTAGCGGCGGTCGCGCTGCACTGGCGATTATTCCGCTGACCATGCTTGAGCTCAGACGAGGCGGTGCGAGGGGGTCAGTGTGAAAACTCGCTGTGGTAGAGAGTGTCGTCGCGCGAGGAAACGACGCGCTCGCGTAGCTCGAGAAGAGGTGCCGATGTCCGTCATCCCCGCTGTCCTCATCGGCGAAGAGTGTTGTGTGCGACTGTGCCGCGGAGGGCTGCGCACCAAGGATGCTGGACAGATTGTCCACGAATGTCGAATGCAGCGCCAGCGACGAGGAGCCCCCCTGCGCCGCGACAGGCGTGAACAGGGATGAGCTGTTCCTGGCACTCGCTGGGGCAAAAACGGGCGTGGCGCCAACGCGCTCAGAGAATGGCGGCAGCGCGCTTGGCAATGCACCGGCGCCCTCATCCGATGGCCCTGCCTCGATAGTCGCGGCACGCGCTGCCAGCGGGAAAGTCGCCGCCGTGCGCACCGGTGCAGCGGGTGGCTGATCCGCACGGCGGTACAGAAACTGTGAGCGCGCGTCGTCCAATCGCATCGAAGACAGCATTGGGGCGGTGGTGGTCACGAGAGTCTATAAAAAAAAACCGAAGTGACAATGAGAAGAGGTGAGACTCGAGAAGGTTCCCTTCTTTCTTTTTTTCTCACCTCTTCCTTCCGCGTCGTCCGGTACTGGAACCCGAGCAGATGCACTGGCTGAGGGAAGGGGCAGTGTGGCGCTGTGCGGGGCAAGTGATGGTGCCCAGTGATTCTATGGTATCCGCGACGCACTGTAGAACGAGTGACTCGTCCTTTTTTTTTTTGCGGCAAGGAAGCGGTTTCCGGAAAGTTGTGTAAAGGTCATCAGAGAAGAGGGAAAGGAGAAGGAGCAAAAAATGCGCTGGTGTGCGGGCGTGTCCATCCTGCCAACGATTATGCTGGCACGGCGGTGGCTTTGAGGAACCTTTGCGAGTTTGTTGGTGTGTCGGCAACCGAATGAACGCGAAAACTGAAGAAACTGAGGGAAACGGGGCTGAACCATTTAAGCGGGTGATCGCATTTGTGTGTGTGTGTGTGTGTGTGTGTGTGTTGGCATTGGTCGTAGCGCCTCTGACGCAGTGGTGTGCGCCACAGAGAGAGCAACAACCAGCTAGGCAAGAAGAGTGTTGATGACGAGAACGAAAAGGAATCCAAAGAAGTGGTTATCTGTGTGTCCACCTGCTTCGCAGCTGCATGGCCCTCCCTCTCCCTCCCTATCTACCTCTATTTCGTCCTGCCTTCTTGAGAGTCAGGCGCACCGGATAAGTTCGTACTCAATGCAATCATAGTACGCCCCGGCAAGCATGCAGAACGTGCTCATGACCGTGCAGAGATGCCAGATGTTGTGGCTGTTGCCGCAGTAATCGAGCTCGCGATTCGAGATGATGTAGCGGGTGACAAAGCGTGCCAGTGAGAACCGTCCAAGTCGATTGGCGAGGTAATGGCCAAGTCTGAATAGCGCCGAGGTCCCCTCCTCGTCGTTGCCCTCGGCATTAAGGAGGTTTGGCTCGTGGCGGCCTGACGCGCGCTGCTCCGCCTCCAAACGCCGCAGACACATCTGTTGGGCGTCGTGTGCCTGCCACGCCATCTGATGCGCGTACGCCCTCGCGCGAAGGTGTGCAATCCACCGCTCAGGAAAGCGCAGCGCGTTCACGGCGCCGCCGACGACGAGCCACACGTACGAGAGTGCGTGGTAGTAAGCAGCTTCTGCGTAGCCGTGCTCACGCCGTTTTGGGACGACCAGGAGCACAAAGCAGACAAAGTGCAGAATGCAATGGACAAGGACGATGATCGCCCGCTGGGATGCCGACATGGGTGCGGACGCTGCGGTGGCATCCGACGCCTGCGGCGAGACATATCGGTGGGTGTCGCCTTCCGCCTCGGCGCCGATGCCGCCTTGTCCATCATCGTCGAGGTCGCGCAGCAGCACGTTCATCCGCCCCTCACGGCGCCACAGACGGAACCGGCAGTGCCCCTTCCACAACCACACCCGAAGCAGGTTCGCGCTCTGTGGGTGCGGCGCCTCCAGCGGTCGTCCGCCGCGAAGGCACTCCAAGCCGGCGCAGAGCAGCTCTGCCGTTGTGTACTGCACCGCGCGGATAGTGGCATACAGTGTGGTCTTCAGTTCGTCCTTGATCGGTGCGATGATGAGCGCGTAGACGGTGGCCAAGGTCGACGTCCACATGAGCACCGACAACGCGCGATACATCGGCGGGGCCACGCACGGACTCCCTCGTGAAAAGTACACGTACACGCTGCCGGTGATGGAAGACAGCACGCCGACCACGTCGCACTGCAGAAGCTGTCGATAGCCGCGCGCCGTGTGCGCGCACGGCATGAAGGTGTGGTACACGATGGAGAGCAAGAAGGTCATCGCGAAGGCTGCGCAGAGAAGAGAGAGGAGTGGCCGCGGATCGCTTTCGAACCCACGGCTCGCCAAGGTCGCGGCGGCGGGGGGGTGGCCACCGTCAACACCGCGGCCGGACGCGGGAAACAAGAGCGATGCCGTGGCGCGGCCCACGGTCTCGTCGACCGGGTTGCGCAAGAACCACGCGAACGGACCACCGCGTGCGCCACGGGATGCAACGTCCCCAACGCCAGCGGTGGCTGACGCCGCCGCGCGAGACTGCGCCACGCGGTCGCCCCAGACATTCCCGCGAGACCACCGTGATGCGAGCACTGCGCTCGCCGCGGCGGCCGCCTCGGCAGGGTTACCGTCTCCACCACCCGTCGGGGGCGACTCGTGGTGTCCGAGCTGCTGTTGAAGCACCCAGAAGAAGGGAGTCACGGGTGGGTAAAGTGTAAGGTACAGCATCAGCACGCACGGGACGAGGTGAGAGAAAATGTTGACCGTTTCGTTGTGAAAGTACAAAAAGATCGAAAGAATGGCCTCACGGGGACTGAGGCGAGAAGGGCGGTAGCCACGCCGCACGTAGACGTTGAAGCGAAGCCACGGGTCGACATCGTGGATGGAGACGGTGTGCCGCGGTGGACCCTTGGACAGACACGACTGAAGCGTCTCTGTGACATGGCCGAGATCCTGAGGCACGGTCGCCGACGTGCGCGGTGTGGGTCGCGACCCACGAAAAGACGGCAAGTCGTTGATGTCGTCGGGCAAGATCGTGGATGGAAGCGCATAGCCATCCTCGTCACCGTCACAAGATGTCCTCGGCAGGGATGCGCGGCGATGCGACACAGTGGGTTTCGCTGGCGAGGGCGAGCGCCGCCCTGGTCGTCGTGAACGTGTTGAGGCCCCTCGGCGTTTGGGTGGCATGACGCCAAAGACTCAGAGAACAAGCGGACAAAGAAAAAAAAAACAGAGACGTCGATGCGACTAGCTGGAGTACACGGAGAGCGAGAAAAAGGTAAAGTCGCACTGAGCATGTAGAAGAGACCTGTCTCCTTCTTCCTCTTCACGATCGTCACGCTGGTCGTCTCGTTTCCCCATACGCGGAAGGTGAGAAGGAAAAAAAAACGAAAAAGAAGGAAGGGTGCTGATGGGTAGTGGAAGAAGAAAAATGCGAGCATTTCACGGCACACGCACGGGTGGGTGTTCGCCGATGTGAGCCGATTGCCATGGACATCATGGCATCGCGCGACGGGATGTGGTGCTGCGAGTAGATGGGCCCGTCGGCGCACACGTACAGCCATCAAAAAAAAAAAAGACAGAAGCCTGTCTAGTTGTTGTTTTATTCGTGTTGGTATTGGTCTTGTTGTTTCTGTGTTGAGAAGCAGCAATCACAGGTGTGGGCGGATCTGCACTGATCGTGTATGGGCTTAGTGTTTCTATAAGTCTATGGCATGAATAACAAAAAACAGGAGAGAGGATGGCCGTCAGCGAGCGCAGTAAAGAAAGGAGAGAACGAAACCAAGTTGGCGAAACACAACGTCCTCGTTGTCTGAGTGTGTCACTGACTCTAGCGTGCAGGTCCACAGCCCTTTCTCATCATACGGCCTCGTCGCTCCGGGCAAGCGGAAAAATCAGTTATGTGAGCCTCTATCTGCTGTCGTGTATGAACGTATATGGGTTTGTATCGCACTACACGCTCCGCAGCTGTGCGCGGACGGCTTTGAGCGCTTCTTGATGTGCGCGGGCGAACCGTCGATGCAAAGGCAGATCCTCGTCGTCCTCGGGCCCGCGTTCGTGACCCGCTGGGCCGCCTGCGATGACGCCGGCGTGGCGACGATCGAGGAGAGTCACTGTCGGCTTACGGAGTGCTTCTGCAAGTGCCACGCGCCGCTCTGCATCCTGCTGCTGAAGCTGTGTGAAACGTCGCATCAGCTCTGCGTTCTCGGATTCGAGCGAGGCGACGTGTGTGGAGAGATGGGCGTTTGTCTGGGAGGCTGCGGCCCCGATAAGGGACTCGTGCTGAGCATAAAAGGCCGGCACGATGGTGGTGAAGCGAAGAGCGTGCTCCTCACGCTCCAGTGCATCGCGTGCGTGTGTTTCAGCGCTGACGACATCACAGAATAGCTTCTGCTTCAGTACCTCGGCCAGAAGTTGCTGCGTGTACCAGCTTTTTGCCTCCTCCAGCTGCCGCGCGTGGTGTGCTGAGGCATCCATCAAGTGCGCGAACGCTGGTGCCAGCACGTCTTGTCGTGTGGCGTCCTCGAGGTCGAGCAGGACTAGGCGTTGCCGCGCTTCGGCGACTTCGAGCGAGACCAGTTGCTCAAGCAAGAGGCTCGCGATCTCTTGTGTGGTTGCCGCGAGTTGCTCCGTCGCCTGACGCTCGCGCTCCTCGGCTGCGGACAGCTCGGTGCGCCTGTACATGGCGTCGTCGCAGGCAGTTGGAGTCTCCAGATACAGAGCGGCCAGGACAGCGTGAAGCTCCTGGGCGCTGTGGTCCGTCGCTGCGGCACGCACAAACGACAGTGCCGTCTCGTCAGCGGTCTCATGGGGGTCACATCCGCACTCGATCAGTTCTGTTTTTTGCGGTGGTGACGTCGCACGGGCTTCTTCCGCTGCGGCGGCGGCGGCCTCTCGAGCTGCTTGTTCGTCGGCCATGCGCGCTGACCAGGTGTGCCACTCCGTGCGCAACGACGCCGTTTGCGCCGTGACGAGTGCCTCCCAGTCCGCGGCGTTGACGTGGTGATCGCGTGCGGCCTCGGCATCGGTCTGTGTGGAGACGCAGGTGCCCTCGACGGTCTGTGTGTGCGCCGTCTGCGTCAGGGCGTCTCGCGTCGCGGTACCAGGCGACGCACGTGCGGCAGTTTGCTCACTCGCGGTGTCCCGGGGCTCGACAGCGGAGTGCGGGGCCACCGACGCTGTCGTTAGCGGTGGTGGTGGTGAGACCTGATCAGGGCGGCTGTGCGGCGCGGCGAGCGTACCGTGCTTTGCGGTCTGTGCAGGGAACACCAAACGCAGCAGTGGCGGTGCCGCTGGGCCGAGGGTGGCGAACGGGTCCACAGCTGCCTGCCGCCGCCTTGCCTCATAGGGCACCCGTGCGAAGCCAGAGAGCGAGCTGCACGCACTGTGCTCGCGTCCGTGGTCGTTCCCCTCATCCTCGTCGTTGTCGTCGTGGCTGCGTGAGCAACAAACGCTGTCACCACAGCTGTGCCCGCAGCGGCCCTCCTCGCACGTAGCCGACGCACACGCGGAGCAGCACGTGCAGATGTGGGACGAGCGATCCGGCGCATCAGACGATCCGCTCGGCGTGGTGTCGCCGTAGGTATAGCGAGGGCCGTCAGTGTGGCACGAGCAGCCACAACCGCACGCGGAGACGCTCTCACCACAGCCGTCGCGGCGACCCAACGGCAGCCGCGCCGCCTTGTCCAAACGCAGGCCGTTGCGTGGTGGTTGGTAGGCCAACGGATCGCCGTGGCGCCGCTGCGACTCAGGGAAGCGGTCGTCACTGTCGCTAGAACCCGACGACGAGGAGTAGGTGGTTGGTCTGCCAAACACACGGCCCTTCGTGCTCTCGTCAGTCCTCTTCGAGGGATCCGTCACGGTGACCGGTGGTGGGTTCGTCGTCGGCAAGGCCGGTGCCGTCCGGTCAGCCACCGTCACCGCCGCGCCGGGCAGCCGTCCAAGACAGCCCGAGGTGAGTCGCGCGCTTTGTGAACTGATTTTTGCAGTCCTGTCACCGCTCAAGGGTGGTTCGGCACCGGCCGACAGAGCAGATGAGCGTCTCTGGACGACGGTGCCTGTCCCGCCGGTCGCACACCACGAGCTGGTACCGGCAGGGGCTGCGAATGTTGTGGCAGCCGACGCGTCGGGCCGAGAGCGCGTGAAGGTCAGCACCTGAATGCCAGGCGCGCGCGCCACGGTCGTACCTGCCACCGTCGGCGATGAGGCAGCCTGTGCGACCTGCTGAGTCGCTGTGTGATCAATGTGTGGTGCGGCAGCCGCGGCTGTTGCGTGAGACCGGGCACGACTGTTGATGGCTAGCACGATGCCGTCCTCTGTGACCGCAGCAGAGTTGTCTGGTAGGGTCAGTGGCATCGTGGAGGTGTGCGGTGCTCGGTGACGATCGTCGAACTCAGCTGGTGAAGAGGAGGACGAGGCAGCCTCAGACGAACGGGTCGCGTCGACAGCAACTGTGCAGCTCGTGCGGTCGTCTGAGGACGAATACGTGTCGTATGGCGTCTGCATACCCGAGGAAGAGTAAGAGGACGACGACCGGGCGTAGGACGACGAGGTATCCCCGTAGGGCGGCGTGTGTGCCCGTGGTTCTGCCGCCGTCCCCGCCGCCACCGACGACGACGGTGTCGGTGCGGCCACGCCACTCCAGTGTGTGTGCGGTTGGCACTGTCGCAGGAACGCGACACGGTTGTCATGTGCGGTCGACGTCCGCGTGACTGGCGGTGTCAGCGTCACGTACGGGCTCGGGGACGTAGACGGGCGCGCCGACGCCATAGGACCAAGAGGCTGGCGTGTACTCACCTCCTCGCCTCTCAGGGTGGGAGTTGGGCTCGTCCAGTAGTGGCTATTGGTCTTCATCGGGATGGGCGCCGTAGGCGTGATGAGTGACACGTCTGTGGTGGCTTCCGTGAGTCAAGACTGCAGCAAGAAAAAAAACAAAAAGGCGGCTGCACGAGGAATGACAACAACGTGGCGTGAGAGAGCAGAGAAGAAGTGGGGGATGAAGTGAGTAGCTTTTCTCATTTTCTGTGTGATTTGGCGAAGCTTTGCACCACGTGCAGGTGTGCTATTCGGCGCACCGCTCAACAGCGTTGACACGGTTAACGCGGAGGAGACGCAGCACATCGTGCGTCCGTGACCCCACCGATTCCACCACATTGTTGTTGTTGTTGTTGTTTTTATTTTAGCGCCTTGCGTGCCTTCGTGTCGTCGGTGACATTCGGCACTGCAGCAACAGCTGTCGACCTGGCCACCCCTCGGGTCCATTCTGGCTGCGGTGGTCACTGGCGGCATCGCCACGTGGTTTCTCTACTGTCATTTTTGGTCAAGCTGCCGTCATGCGTCACGCTCGCATGCCACAACCAAGATTGCGAAGAAAAAAAAGCACTCGCTCCGTGCGGGTGGGACACGCAAGAGGCGTGGTGTGCGCCGACGCCAAGCACGTCAATAAACACACATCAACAAGAAGAACCAGAAAAAAAATGAAGAAGAAACATGGGGGAAGAGTAGGCAACGTGAAGGGGGAAAAACGGTCGATCCCGTCACACCCTCCTCCACACGTCCTCCTCCCTAAATGAATGCGCTGGTCGATATATAGGTGTGTGTGTGTGTGTGTGTGTGTGTGGGCACGCGCGTTGGTCAATATGTGTTGACCTGTCCCGCATCGAGCGAGCCGCGGAACAACAATAAAAGAGGGAGAAAGCAATGAATACAAGCCAGACGGAAGTACATGATGCGGAAAGAACAGAGGTAAACAAACAAACAAACACCAAAAAAAAACTTTTGTGGGGCGAGATGACGCGATGAGCGGGGTGTGCAGATGGCGAATGGTGAACGTGTGTTCATCCAGTCAGCAGCAGTCACGATCTTTCCCCGTGCAGCGACCTCGACAGCCGTTCTCCATTTCGTTCGTCGCGACAGCGACACGCGCGCACACAGCTACTGCAACTTCTGTATACGTCCACCAGCGCTGAAGAAGAAGAGAAGAAGAAGATGGTAGTCGTGCGCAGGCAGGCGCGAAAAATGGATCAAAACAATGACGTAACGCAAACAGAATTTGAAAAAAGAATTCTGGCGGTGAGCGCATATCAACAACGCTCGCGCCCGCAGGAAGAAAAACAAAAAAAAATCGGAGGTGAAGCTCTGTTAGCCCCCCTCAACGCGTCGCAGGTGGTCGCCATCTCCAAGGTTGACATTCTTCCTTTCCTTTTTCGAAATCTTTGTCGTGTGGAGACATGTTTTTGTTCATGGTGACGAACAATATTTTTCTTTTTATTTTCTTTTGACATCAGGATTCGCCGAATGCACGAAAAGAAAAGCCAACCTGTGAAAGGAAAGGGGGGATAGGGAAGCGGAAAAGGCACACCTTGTTTGTGTGTGGGAGAGAGAGGTGGCTACAGCTTGGCGACCGCGATCTGCGGCACCTCGTTCAGATCCACGTTGCCGCCGGACAGAACAATGGCGACATTGCGGAACTGACGAAGCTCCTCGGGGCACTGGAGCACAGCCGCCACGGCAACCGCGGCGTTGGTGTCGATCACCAGCTTGCATCGCTCGTAGACGTACCGGAAGGCGTAGCGGATCTCATCCTCAGACACGCGAATGACGCCATTGAGATTGTCGCGCAGGTACTTGAAGGTCCGCGGGGTGAGGGGCGACTGGAGGCCACGGGCGAGGGACTTGGTCAGGTACGGGTTCTCGCCGGGCTTCACGCGGTGGCTGACAACCAACTCGCCCTTCTTGAAGGACTGCGAGGCGTCATCGACCACGCTGGGCTCTGCGGCGAAGACGGCCACGTGCGGCCGCATGCCCTTCACGGCGAGCGCAATACCAGAGACTAGCGCGCCTCCACCCACCGGCGCCACGACGCAGTCAATCGAGCAGTCCGCCTGGAGCATCAGCTCAACACCGCAGGTGCCGTAGCCGGTGATGATGGCGTCGTCATCGTACGGGTGCACAAACACCGCCTGGTTGTTCTTCTGGTTGAAGCGCTTCATGAGCTGATCCGTGAGAGCCATGCGGCTTTCGAGAGTGGGCTTGCAGTAGTAGAAGTGACCGCCGTAGTGTTGGATGCTGCCCGTGATGAGGTCGATGGTGCCCTCAGGGACGATGACCTGACCAGTGGACTGGAAGCATTGCGCGGCGCAGGACAACGCGGAGCCCGCGTTGGCCGTGCTGTGGGTGATGAAGTTGTTGATGCCAAGGTCCTCCTCTTTGGTACGAATAACCTTGTACATCATGCCGCGAAGGTGGTAGCTGCCCGTGCGTTGCAGGTTCTCGCACTTGAGCAGCACACGATCGTGACAGGTCTTGGAGCGCAGGGCATTGCTATTCAGCAGCGGCGTCTCATACACGTAGCCCTCCAGGCTCTTGCGGGCCGCCATGATATCATTAAGAGTCGGCATTTGTTTTTTCGCAGAGAAACGTGCGGTGAGACTATAGCTTACCTAAGAAGTGCTGCTGTGCTGGTGGTGGTGGTGGTGGTGGTTTTCTGGTTGGTCTGCGACGATAGTGTGCGTACTGAAGTCAATAATGGTGTTCGTTCACGCAGTGTGTCCCGAGCCGGTGCGTCAGATCGAGTGACACCGCACGGCGAAGAGCAAACATAAAAGAAAATGAAAATTTTGACAAAGACAGAAGGGAGAGAGAGAAAACAATGAAAGAGAAGCGAGGCGGAGCGAGTCAAGGGAGTGAAGTCCGCAGCTTGCGCAGGTCGGCAACCACAGTCAGAGAGGTCGCACAGACATGTGCATCGATAGGGCATGGCCGCTGTCGCCTCATTAGAGGCACACTGCCTATCAAGCAACGAACAGAAAGCCAAGGTATGGGACGGAGTTCGTGTGTACGTCGGCGCACGTGCCGTCTGCACTCCGTGAACCTCAATTTTCACCTTTTTCTGCCTGTCCTCCGCAGTCGTACCAACGCGTCTAGGTCGTTGTTCACCTCTTTACTGTGACTAACCGCTTGGGTATTTTGCGTTTTTTTGGTTTTTGTTTGTTTGACGACAGCACGCGGCATTTCACTTTTTGCCCGCGCCTCTTACCCACTCACTCTCACCGGCGGGCCAACAGTGGTCGCCTTCTTTTGTGTCGGCACGTGCGTTTGCGTCCATCTGTCTGGCGCAGTGCGAAGAAGAGGAGTCCCGTGGAGGAAAGGCCGGGTGGCCACCTCCACACACTCACAGCGGCTACAGGCGTTTGAGTACTTCAATGGCTTGTCGTTGCGAAATCTCTTGCCGCATCTCGTGAATCGCGCGGAGAAGCGCATCGCGATGCAGCTGCAGTCGCTCAACGTCCTTCTCGGCGCCGAACAAGCCACACGGCTGGCCACTGGTGAAGGACGGCACCGACGGCGGCGCAGGGCTGCGTGCGGTCCCCGCCGTCGTCGCGGCCAACGAGTAGGCGGCTGGAGCACACGTGGCTGCGGCCAACGCCGCGACCGCGCTCACCTCTGCGGGCCGCCACCTTGGGTAGCACAGCAACGCGTCGCACTCGTCCGCCAAGTGCCTGGCATCCGCATGCAGGGTGCTAGCCAGGTCCGGCAACGGCACCGTCTGCCCATGAACGGCGGCGGCGGTGGTGGCAGACGTGAGAAGCGATTGTTGCCGCGCGGTGCGTGGGGCGACCGCACGAGACGAGGTGGAGAGGCTCACGTCGCCGGGCGACACGAGCTGTGACAGTACCGTCGGACTCAGCAAGGCCGTCGCCGAGACGCTCGCCTGAGGGCCGACCCACCGTCGCATGACCGCGCGCGTCTCCCACGTCGCGTCAAAGGCCGGCAGCAGCAACAGTAAGCTCAGCAGGTCAAACTCCAGCGAGGTGAGTAGGTACGGCAGAGGCAGTGGGCTCACGGCCACATAGGCGGTCGCCGCAGGGCCCGGCCTCGTCGTTGTCGTGCTCGCCGTGACCGTCAGCACAGCTGCGCTGGGTTTCTGCGGCGACGGCGCACTGCTCTTCCCTCCCTCACCATCATTGCTCGTGCTGTCCGCGGTGTCAAACCAGTACGCATGATTCTCCGTCAGTGAGTGTGCGAGCCAGCCCTCGGCACGCGCTGTCGAAGCCAGACTCGTCAAGTACGACCCGGCGAGAAGGGCGTCGCGAACAGCCGCGTCGCCGCTGTGGACGACGTGAGGCCAGCACGAGAGCGCGCCGGCACGTGACGCGCTCAGTGAGGCCACAGCCTTCGCGAGCGAGGCCGGCGCCGCGGCGAGGTCCGCCTGGTCACCACCAAGTCCCTCCACCGTGCCGCCGACGCCACTCGTTGTCCTCTTGTGCGCGCTCGACCAGTGACCGCCACCACCACCACCCACCGCACGCTGCTCACACTCGCGGGCGAGGCCGCGCTCGCGGAGGTAGTGGTGAAGCACACGCCGGCAGTTCGTCTCCAGCACACTCGCCGCGAGCAGCAGCCGCTGGTCGGCGGTGTTCTCCGCCGGGTGCCAGTCGTCGCAGCCCACCGATGTTGCCTCCGCTAACGGCACGCAGGGGCGGTCGGTCTCGATGAGCGGGATCACCACCTCGTCGTACTGCTCCGTCACGACGGGGTCGGGCACGAGCACGTACCCCGAGTACTGTTCGCGACGCGCGAGGTCGGTGCGGCAGTCACCGGTCGGTGGCAGACCAGCCGGCAGCGTCGTGCGGTGCGAGAAGCGGAGCGCGTGAGTGAGGATGACCACGTTATTGTCTGTGACGCTGCCCTCGAGCTGTCGTGCCGCGTCACGCCGTGCCGCCGCGTGCGCCGCGGCTTTGCGAAGTCGGGTGCGTCGCGCGGCCTCTGACGGTGCGGGCCGCCCTGGTCCACGACGCGGCGGTGGCGGCGCCCAGGTGGACCGGGTCGCACCGGGGTGGCCCTGTGCGTTGCTGACGTCCTCCACACTCAACGCACGCGACGTCGGGCCGGGCGACTCTGGTGAGTTGCTCAGCAGATCGGTGTGATCTTCGGTCTCGCCGTCAACGTCAAGTGCCAGCTCACCGTGGCCGGAAGAGAGAGTCTCTTCTTTGAGAGCAGACATCCACGTCACGCCACGCCGAGACGGTGTTTCCGGCACTTGCCCGGGTTCCTTCTCCAGCTTCACGCGACCGCGGAACGGCGGTGAGTGACTCTCGTCGCCACCTTCAATTTTAGCCTCCTCAGTGTCCTCATCGGTTTCGCTGCTCTCGCTGCTGCACGACTGCAGGTGCGGCGGCAGAAGGGGGCCGCGGTACACAAGCGGACGAATAGCGCTGCAGTGGTTCATGTCCAAGAGTTGCTGGGCGAAGCTCTGGTGGCGGCTGTCGGTGTGCGGATTCACACCGACGCCACGTGGGGCACAGCCGCCGCTCGCCCCGCCCACGCCGGTGGCAGCTGAAGCGGGCTCCTGATGTGCGCTCTCGCCGGGCTGTGCAGCCGTCGGCGACGTCGGTGTGTCGCCAGGTGAGGTGGCCGTCACCGGAAGTCGCGGATCAGGCTCCTCCACGGCAGTGGCGGCGTTGTTCGTGGCCGTGCCACCGAAAAGGGTGTGGCTGTTCGTGACGGGATCGAACAGTGCGCGGCCGGTCGTGAGTGGTGATGTGCCTTGTAGGGCCGCCCGCCCATGACTCGTGAAGGCGAAGTGGCGCACTTCGTGCCGCAGCCGGCGGGCCTCGGCGGTGTGCTTGTAGCCTTGGTAGCGCAGGTGAACGTGGATCGACACGACGAACTCACCCCAGCCATGCTCAGTGACCTCGTATGGCGGACGGTAGAGGGTGCGCACGCACGGCGTGAAGCTCTTGTCCAGCACAAAGGTTACTGACTCAATGAACTGAGCGAGGTAGTTCTCCTCAATGTCGTGAGGCGTGTCCGGTGTGGTGGCGGGCGTGGTCGGCACGGCGGCATCCTCCGGCCGACATGGGCGGGACGACTCGGTCGCCGTCGCCACGGAGCCGGGGTGCCCGTCGAAGAGGCCCCGCACGTACACGGTCCAGACGTGGCTGCGGTCGCGGCTGGTCGCATCCACCAGCTGGGCGTAGCTGCCCACAACGAGAGGGACAACGACGCTCTGCACGCCGTGCCGCATGATGCGCGGCGCACGCGCGGACGGGTGTGGTGCGGCGGCCAGCTTACCCTGTGCGTCGTCACTGGTCGGCTCTCGCTTGACGAGTCGACTCATCTGCGGGGCTTCTGTGTGCGCACGCGAGTGCTGCCACGCGGCGAGGAACGACCCCGCACGCGGAACCCGAGGGCCGTAGAGCGACAGCAGCGGCTGCGCATGGCAGGCAAGGCCATCCATCAACAGCGGGCTCACGGAGAAGGCGGTTGAGACAGCGCCCGCATCGGCACCACCACCGGCGCCCCCACGTGCCGCCGTCCGATCAGAGCGAGTCAGCGAGTCGCTCGAGGCCGCCAGCGTGGCAGCGACGCGCTCGGCGTACTGCTCCCATCCCGTCATGAAGTGCGACGACTCCGTCGACGTCACCCGTGAGGCGGCCTCCTGCACGAGGCGATCCAAGTAGCAGGTCGGTGCCTCGGTAGAGGATGTCGGCGAGAGAGCGTACGGGGATAGCTGCGCCGTCGCGGCAGGGTGGTCGTCGTGTCGTGCTGCCATCACTCTGCCCGAGGGGTCGGCAAGGCCAGCGCGCTGAAGGAGCGAGACAACATATGGAGAGTCTCCCATCGATTCTGTCATCGTCGCCGGGGACGACGACGCGCGTGCACACAAGAAGGAAGACACCGTGGCGGCGGGATCGTGACCGCCAATGACGCGACTGGCACGCTCCGCCTTCACGCCCTGGCGGTCGGACCATGGCATCAGCTGCAGCTCAGCAGGCACGCGCTGAACCGTGCTTGCGGATGACGCGTCCGCAGTCGCCGTGTGTGAGGCCGCGGTGTGGGTGCGTGCGAGTGTGTACGCGCCGTCGCTGTCCGCCAGCCTATCTTCAAACTGGATGACGGTGGAAGCCGGATCACCCGACGGCAGCCGTAGCGGAGCGTGCGTGGGTGGTGCGGGGCCCGCGGCGACGCCTTCGCGTCCCTCCTCATCACGAAACCGCTTCACACGCCAGAGAAGCCGCTCTCGCGCGCGTGCCACACGCTCCTCTCGCTCGGCCTGTGCCTGGCGGAGTAGCTCCTGTGCGTCATGACGCACTGAGGAAGCTGCCGAGGCGGCCGCACGGGCGGAGTTCAGCGAGGCCCTGGTGCTCGCCCCGACCTGATGGCCACCACGCGACCGCTCTGTCGGTGCGCGGCTCGAGTCGAGGGAGACGGCAGTGTCCCCACCAGGGCTTTCCAGTCGACGGCGCGGGCGACCAGGGGCGCCACGCGAGCTGCTCGGCCCCTGGCTGGTCCCGACAACGACCGAGGAGCCCGAGCTGACGATACTCGCCTGAGGTGTCGGCGGACGTGACAAACCAGAAGACGGGGCCACGACACCGCTCACCGACGCACCGCCCACAACGTCAAGTGACGCCGACGCCGATGACGCCAGTGCACTTGCCGCTCGGTGGCTGCTCGCTGACGCGGTGAGCCGTCGTCGCGCCGCCGCCGCCGCCGCTGCGGTCGTTGTGGCGCGCGGGGAGGCCACCACCGGCGAGTCCGCCACGCTTGCCGGAAGCGACGGGCGATTCTTCGGCGGCCGACCGCGCTTCCGTTTCACCGGCACGCCGTCGGCGGGCGGCACCGGCACGGACGCGGGCGTGGCTGAACGGCTGATGGAGGCCGGCGGTGAATAGGCCGCCGCCCCGCGCGACGCCGCACGGCCCCGACCACGCCCACGACCCGCACCACGGCCGCGTCGGGCAGGTGTTGCTTCACGGTCATCAGTCGAGTCGATGGAGACGCCATCGAGGCCAGCCGCAGCCGCAGCGCGACCAGCGCCGCGCCCGCGACCCCCGCGTCCTCTGCCACGACCTCCTCCACGTCCGCGCCGAGCAGTGGAGGTGGTCGGCGTCGCGGAGGCCGCCGACGTCTGTTCGCTGCCGACACTGCCATCGCGACTGTAGAAGTACTCGTCGCCGTCAAACATAGTTCCACAGACACTCTCTTTTCTTTTCTTTGTTTCGTTGTCGCAGTTAATTACGTGTTTACGTCACGAACGTATTGATTGATAATGTCTGTGTCCGTGTGTGTGCCAGTGATGACTAGCACTTCTGGCGTTCACAGTCACCAGATCGGTCTCTCAACGACCAGAAAAAAAAGAAAAATGCAGTCAGTCAACGACCTTGCTGACAGCGGCTAGGCACTCTGTCGCGCGCCCGGCCACCTTGTGCTCGTTTCTTTTCTTCTTCTTTTCTTTTGCTACGGTTTGTTTTCCAATATGTGGGTGTGAGAGAGAGAGAAAGAAAGAATAGCGGGGAAGGAAAGGAAGAAGCACCGTCAGTGGCGTCGGGGAGGCAACAGACGTTCAGAGAAGAACAGAGGGAACAGGGGGAATTGTCAGTGGGACAACCAATGTTGTCCACGCGTCGCCGGTACCGACTCGCAGTCCACATCGGCCTTGCTTTGAGAAGAACGGTGTGGTACACCAAGTGCGGTGGGAGGCGCCCGGTGGGAGGCGCACGGTGGGCGACGAGGAGACGAAGACGACGATGACGCAGCGCGTCCTGTGCGCGCCTGGATGGGTGCTCGTGTGGATTGCTGAGAGGCGTATACGTGCCTGCGCGGGTGCGTGGCAACAGCGCAAACAGAACAGAGAGAAAGTGAAAAAGTGAAGAAAGAAGGAAGAGAAAAAAAAAGGTGCGAAAAGGAAGGTGACAGCTTGATGTCGCTGCCCGTGGAGTGATGGCGCTGCGGACACAAGTACATACACACACGTGTGGAACAGCGAGAACAAGATTTGAATCACAAAAAAAAAAGAGAAAATAAAAGAAGAAGAGAGCACAACGAGAGAATCCAGACGAAGAGAAGACCGCGTCCCAGTTCACCTCGCCTCCGTGTGACAGAAAGAGAGGCAAACTTGGACTGGGATGTCCCGGTTTCTTTTGACGCTATTCTGCTGTTATTTTTGTGTGGGTGTGTGCGTGAGTGAGAGATTCTTTTTTAATGCGAACAAGGTTACTCGCCCGATCGTCTCCGCAGCCGTTGTCACTTCCGTGGGGAAGAAATCAAAGAAAAGAAAAAGAAAAAGAAAGAAAAAGGCGGAGAGCGTGTGATCGGGCAATTACCGTTGTGTTCCTAGACAACTACCACGTGGTAGGGCAGCAATGGCTAACGCAGACAGACGCTCAGACAGACGTACACACACACAAAAAAAAAAACAGAAGCACGAATTGACAAGGAGGTGATGGAACATCGTACACAGTATCAACGGCAGCAGAGCAGCAACGGCAACCGGTGGGGTGAACAGAGGGAGCCACGTGATCCTCGAAGGGGAAAGGAGGAGGACGGGCCGCCACGGCGATGAGAAGAAAGAAGAAAGATCTCCTCTCTCTCTCTCTCTCTCGGGCCACGTTGGTGATACTCCCTGTTCTGCAGCCGTGGGTTAATGGGTGTGGGTGTGTCTTTGTGAATTGGTATTGTCATGTGAAGATCAGCCGTTCGCACGTTGGTGCGAAGCCGCTGAATAGGGGCCTAGGTTGCCCATACGTGGTGAGGGGCACACTAGCTTCAGCAATCTTCTTCACAAAGGACACACACGCACAGTGCAGACCGCTATTCGTCTCCAACAGATGTCGCTACTGAACAGGTGCGCGTGTGTGTGTTTTCTTCATTTCTTCTCCATTTCTCTCATTTATGTTGTCAAAGTTTTTTTGTTTGTCTGTTTCTGGGTCTTTTCCAAAGAAAAAAAGGAAGTGGGAGTTTGTCATGGTGTAAAAAACGAGCTCCTCGGTGAACAAAAGAAAAGAAAAGAAAGAGGGGAGAACGGATTAGTGACTTCCCTCGCAAGTAGGCACAACCAAAAAAAAACGAGCAGAGTGTTTCCCTTTTCTTCTCGAATGCCGAGAGAGGGTGGCGAGGGCCCAAAGAAAGAGGAGCGTGTCGAGAACGCCAGACGACGGATATAGAATAATAACAAAAACCGTGGTCAAGCGCATGGCTTAGTTTACCCTCGTGCTTGTGTTGCGTGGCAAGCACGCGATGCCTCTCTTCTCTGTAAGCTCCAAGAACAGAAAAAAGCAAAGAGCAAAACAGTGAAGGCGCACAGGCACAGGTACACCTTATCAAGGTGCGAACTAACTCGTACTCCTCTTTCTCGCGGCCATCGTCTCCCGATTCCTCCAGCGACAACGGCGTCACTTTGGGAAAGACAAAGACGCCGAAGCCACGCACAGGCAAAACCTCAGCAGCGACGAGACGAAAACGGACAGACGTGTGCATCCACAGAAGCACGCATAACACACACGCACGCACACGTACACTCGTGCGCGCAGGAGAAGAGCAAAAAGGACTTGCGGCGCGCATCACGAAGGACAGCTGTCTGTGACGACCGCGCTGTGTGTTTTGTCGCCGCAAGTGTGTAACGAGGTCGTGAATGGCCAATAGGCAAAGGAGGTACGAGCGTCATAGAAACAAAAGAAAAAAACAAGAAGTCAAGAAGTCAGGACGGCGGGGGGCACAAAAGCCGGTCTCTCCACACCTTCTTCACCCACGTGTGAAACGAGAGCAAAAGGTGAAGACGAAATGGGTAAGTGCTCCGTCCACGCAATTCTTGGCTGATGTTGTTTTGTTTTGTTTTCTGTTTGATTCATCATTTTCGCTTCCTCACCTCGCTTCACGTCACCATGCTATTCGCCGACCCTCATCTTAGCAGACATGCGATGCGCATACGACATGCTAACCTTTTTTTTTTTTGTGCATCTATGTGTGTATGTGTGTGTGTGCGGGAACTTCGCTGTCACGCTATCGTCGCTGCTTTTGTTTTACTGTTTCATTTCCTCGACTGTTTCGTGACAGGAAAGAGATTTGTCCCGTGTCATGGAGGGGGTCCTTCCTCTCTGCATGGGTGTGGTCGCCCACATCTCGCGCACTGAGTCAGTGACTGGAACATAATGTGAAGCGAGACAGAGAGAGAGGTGGCGACGAGAGCAAGGGCCTCGTCGACCTACGTGGCGGAATTCATCCCGGCTGAAACCAGATACACTCGCCGTCAGTCGTTTCTTGTGAAGCTGCCGTGCGATGGAAAGTCAATTTCTCTCTCCAACAGCCACCAAAGATGGATGGTCGTGTGATCAAAAAAAAAAAGA
Organism: Wallacemonas sp. TrypX; assembly: GCA_030849625.1. Taxonomy (NCBI): domain Eukaryota; phylum Euglenozoa; class Kinetoplastea; order Trypanosomatida; family Trypanosomatidae; genus Wallacemonas; species Wallacemonas sp. TrypX. The sequence goes on from JASANP010001163.1 coordinate 193,482, forward strand.
AGTGTGGGGTACGGGAGGGGGAATAAACAAAAAAAAAGAAAAGAAAAGGAGGGAGTCAGGAAAGTGAAAAGACGCAAAGAAGAGAAAAACAAAAAATGCGAAGAACAAAAACAAGTAACATGATAGAAGGGGGAGCGAGGAAGGGGGAGCTCCACCGCATGCGGAGGTCGGCCTTCTCTCGTCACGAGCGTCAGCGTGCACGCTGGTGTTACTGTGGCATCAGCAGCCGGGCCACCGCGTCGAAGCCCGACTCCTTCGCGCACTGCGCCGCCGTCATGCCCCGCTGGTTGCGCACATCGAGCAGGAGGGCGCCCGCGGTGGGGTGCGTGTAGCGCAGCCACTGCGCCACCTCCGCCTGACCACCGTACGCGGCAGCATGAAGAATCGTGTTTCCGCTGTTGGGGGCGATGACCGTCCGCAGATCGAGCATGGGTAGGCGACCCTCCGTGGCGGCCGTCGGCGCGAGCAGCACCTCCAGCACAGCGAGCTGGCCGTGCCATGCGGCAATGTGCAGCAGCGTGCGGCCGGCGTAGTCGCGGCACTGCAGAAAGCCGTTGGCCAGATGAGGGTCCGCCTGACGCACCTTGCGGAAGATCTGCAGGTCGCGTCCTGAGGCGGCGTTCTCGAACAAGTACGTCGCGTCGGCGTACACGCTAGAGGCGTCCGCCACCGCACCCGCACCCGCGGCTCCAATGGATGCCGTGGACGGCGCCGCCGCGCCAGTGAGGTGTGTGCGGTTGCCACTGGGTGTGCGACTGCCCGTGCCTGTTTCCTTGCGACGGGCGGGGTCGCGGCCAGTCGTCGTCATCGAAGGCGCCACGCCGGCTGTCACAGGCTGGTCGCGTGGACGTGGGCGGCCCATGCCGGCACCCGTCTCCGTCATGAGCGGTGGTACCCCGTGGCGCGGGGCGTCCGCGGGGCGGTAGTAGGGTGAGCGGGAAGCACTGCCGGGGGCCATGGAGGGGAACTCCGACAAGGGTCCGCGGGTGGCGTTGATGGAGGGAGTGGTGGTGCGGCTTGTGCTCGTGCTAGAGCTCAGCGGCTGCGTGCGGGGCGCGACGGCGACGCGCAGGGAACCCTGTGAGAACGAGCCTTGGCTAGGGCGAACTGCCGGGGAGGAGGTCTGCGACCCGCTCTGGGCGGGGAACTGAGGGGCGGCCGTGGAGGCTGGGAGCTCCGCAGACGCGCTCGGCGGTGTTTGCGGTGCGGACGCGTGGTTGAATGTCGGCGTCGGCACCGGCACGCCCTCGATGTGCGGTGGGGTCACGAGCAGCGGCTGCGGCACCAGCCTTGGCGCTTGTGAGGTCGCGGCGAAGCTGGCGCTCGTGGGGGCCGACTGCTGTGGCGTGTGGCACGACTGCGTGACGGCACCCTCGTGGAAGGACTCGGGCACGTTGGACTGCGGCAGGTACGGCATCGGCACGGCAGCCTGAGGCACGAAGGGGCGCTGTGTCGGGGTGGGGGCACTCGCAGGGACGCCAGAGACGTTCGCACGCGCACTGTGGTCGTTATTCGCATAAAAGAACGTTTCCTGGCCAGAGAGCTGGACGGGTGCGGCGACGTTCGTGGCACTCTGCATCGGGCTTTCGAGCGGACGAAGACCCGGCACCGGGTAGCTGGTGTAGGCGGGAACATTGGTGGCCTTCGTGGGGAGTGGCACCGGCACGTTGGAGGGCGGAGCCGCCGCGGAGTTGGCCATCTGGTAGCCCATCGTCGTGGGAGCCTGCGCAGGTGCCAAGGACGGTGGTGTCAGAAACGAGTTGTTCGGGATGCTCGCCGACGGCGACGCGTTGAGGCCGATCTTGGGTGAGCGCTGCAGCATCGCGTTGGGTGTGGATGTCATCGGGCTGGCCGAGACCAGCGGCGGTGGCACGATCACCTGAGGGCCGTTGCTGCCACTGGCACCCGCCGCCACCGACGAGCCGTTCAAGCTCGGCGAGGGCGTAGACGCCGGGCTTTGGTGAGCAGACAGCGTCGGCGCCGGCAACGCGGCGGTGCCCGTCATGTGGTGGGCGAGGGGCACGGGGATGGGCTGCGGCGTCTGCGACTGCTGACTCGGCGGGGTCGCGTGAGTGGCCGCGCCGAAGCCGAACAGCGACATGTGCGACGGCAGCGTCGTTGAGGACGAGGACGGCGAGGGCAGAGACGGGACCGGGAGCTGAGGCTGGCTGCCCTGCTGCGACGCGGGCAGGCTGCTCTGTGTTGTCGGGGCAGCCGCCGGGGCGTCCTCCTGCGGCATCTCTGAGACCGTGTACGACACAGTGAGCTGGCCGCACCCGTTCGCCGCGGCACGCTGGGCGAGGTTGGTGTCGCCACCGTGCGTCAGCTCGACCACCTTCTTCGTGGCAGGGCACGTGGAGAAGAGGGTGAGAGTCGCTGTGCCGAGAGAGTCCTCCACATCCGCAAAGGGCAGCTTGTTGAAGGCGCGCAGTGTGACGATGGTGGGCAGGATGCAGTCAACGAAGGTGAAGGTCGCGTCAAAGACGGGGTTCACTGTCTTGCTCTGGACCGGCGTCACGGCGGTCTGGGCGCCGACACAGACGGCGATGTACGGGTTGGAGCTGTTGCCAGGGTTCAGCGCGAGGAGTCCTTCGGCGCGGTGGATGGTGAGCTCCACCTTCGCGTGCTTCGTGGTCGCCGCCATGGCAAAGGGGGGGGGGTTCGCAGACGTGTGGGTCCGAGCAGAGTCGGGAGAGGAAAAGGTTGTCTAATCCCTCGCGAAGGCCGCAATGATTGGCCTTGGGGGAATGACTTAGGGGGAAAGAAGAAGTCGCAGTGGCTTGTGCTCCTTCTCCGGTGGTGGTGGTTTTATTTTGTGGTGAGTGAGGGGTGAGTTACAGGCTTGTTTTGTTTTTTGTTTGCTTTTGCCTTTTTTGTGTTCTGCGTACGGGAACGAGCAAGTCGAGCGATATTTAAAAAAAAAGAGGGGGTAAAGAAACAGTACGGAAGAGGTGCGGTGGGGGAGTGTAGACGAATGTGGCTGGTGGGATAAAGAGAAGCACGCACCGGTGTTGTCTCCGAATGTAAAAGACATCCCGTGTATTGCGATGAGGGTGGCGCCTCGCTAGAGAAGCCGGTCCTTCTCAGGTCCAACAGAGGTAGCACCAAAGAGGTCCGGTATCCGAGGGAGGAGCTGCACCTGGCCACATGCAGTTGCCCATCACCTTCGTCACCGCTACTCGCGTATTTGCATGTGTGTGTGTGTGTGTGTGTGTGTGTGTGTGTGCGTCGACCCGTCGGTGAGCGACGGTGATGCGGGACAAACAGCGGACTGGTATCGTTAGGTGGATGTTCGAGTTCAACACGACAGTTGCCGTCGTTGCTGTTGTTGCTTTTTCGTGCGCCGAATGTTCGATGGGCAAGAACAGAAAAGAAGGAAGAGAAAAAAACAACTGAGCACAAGTGTGTGTTGTGTGTGTGTAGCGCACACAACCACAGAGACAAACACGTGAGTAGGCAGGCTCATTGCGAGCTTCGTCGTTCACGTGCGGTGGCCGCGCGTAGCGCCTTGAGCTGTGACGTCTGCTCCTCCAACTGCGCCAGACGATCCTCGAGGATCTGCAGTGCCGCCTCATCATCCGCGAGCGAGCCCACAGCGTGGGGCACAGGCAGCGTGGGAGAGCCACTGACGGCCGCCGCCGGTTGTGAAGCGACGGTGGCTGTGGGAGCGGGGCTGAATCTCTCTGCCCTCTGTCGCCGGCGCATCACTCGCGTCCCCTCCGCTTTTTCGGCCGTCGTGAGGTTCATGGCGATCTCGAGCGCACTCTGCGCCTCCTCGTATAGACCTTGCTGGGTCAGGAAGCGTGCGCGCAAGGACCACAGCGAAGCTTCATGCGGGTCGTACAGCAAAGCGTAGGTGACCGCATCCAGACCACATGCGCTCAGCATGTTGGCAATGGGGGCCTTCCGCGTTGTCGACGACGTGTAGCTCACCGCGCGCCGCAGGGGATCGTCGGCGTTCGCGCCAAGGTCATTCGCCGCGTCGGCTCGCTGCAGCATCGCGCTTGGCGTCAGCAGGTACGGCACGAGCATCTCCCAGAAGGTTAGCGCCACGTACTGGTAGCACTCGGCCAGGTACTGGTAGCGGCGCCGTTTGCTGTTGTCGGAAGGCACACGCAAAGACGCTGGTGAAGTGGTGACAGAGGTCGAGGCGGCCATGGACGCGGCGAGGAGGTCAGCAGTGGACGATTGATTGGACTTGATAACATGCGGGTCCACCACCCCGCCTGGACGGCACGGCGACGGCGAGCCGGGCTCTCGGTACGGCGCGTTGAGGCCCTGCAGCGCGGAGCCGATGTCCGTCCTTTCGTCGAGGTGAACGGTTAATTCACCGCGAGTCGTGGTGGCCGTCGACGAAGTAGCCGGCTTCTCAAAGTACGGATCGTACCCACCGTGAGGCAGGAACGACGACGGGCGAAGCTGCGACTCCTCGGTGCCAAATGTCAGCAGCACAATGGCCAGGTAGGCCAGCTCAAACACCTTGAAGAGACAGCGGCGCAACACCGCCTTCTCTCGCTGCTCCGGCAGCAGGCGTCCACGCTCATCGGTCGAGAAGAAGGTTGCCGCGGCGAGCACGTTCGCCCATGTGCGCACCGGTGCATGCGCTGTCTCACTGCCCATCTGTGTCGCCGGCGGTGGCGGCGGTGAGGGTGCTTGGGTGCACACCGTGGGTCCCAGCAGCAGCTGATCCACCATCGTCTCGTGCTCCGGAATCTCGCGCACCTTGTCGAGACGTGTCGTGAGCTTCGCGCACTGCGCTTCCAACGGGGCCCAGCCAGCGAGCGCTGGGTGCATGGGTGGTCGTCGTCCTCCTTCAGGAGGCTGCTGCGATTGACGGTGTGACCATGACGTGCCGCGACTCCCGCCGGCCAGCGGCGAGGAGTACTGCCGTGTGGCGGCGTCGGTCGTCTGCGTCTCCGGCTCTTCAAGTGCGGAGAAATGACTTGCTTGACGCGACGAGGTGGACGAGGAGAGTGAGGCGCGTCCAGTACGCGTGGGCCCCTTGCGATACGGATTGCGCGCATCGTAGATGTGCAGCAGCGTGCAGACACGGCTGAGCAACGCCCGCACATGACCGAGCGAGGTCTTGGGGTTGAGGAAGAAGAAGTGCCGCTTGCGCAGCGTTGGCGCGGCGGAGACGAGGCGGCTCTCCAGATGATACTGCGCCTCCATCGACGGCGAGCTAGAGACGTGAGAAGAGGAGGGAGTGGTGCGAAGACCGCCGGATAGTGGCGCCGTCTCCGGTGCCGGGCGTGCCCCAGTGCCTGTCGTCGTCGCCGATGTAGTGGTGGTGGTGGCGGCCGCGTCGTGGGACGCGCGTTCTTCGCACGGGAACGCCGCGAGCACCGCTTCACTGCCGTGGTGCGCGGCCTTTGTCTGCGCCGACAGCTTGTCGGTGGGACGGGCACCACAAGCCACCTCGCCGCTGCTGCTTTCGACGCACGATCCCTCGGCGGCGGCCACGGCCACGGCGAGCTGGTCAAGCTGCGACTGCAGGTGTCCTCGGCAGTCCTCAAAGGAGGCGACGGTGTGGGCGCGCAGCTGGTGAAAGAGATGAATCATGAAGGCCTCCTCATCGCTCTGATCCATCGGCAGACCCACTGGCGCCTGTACACGCACTGAGGACACACAGTATTCCCGGGCTGGCGGTGGGCTTGTCGTCGTTGTAGCCGTCGTTGTCGTCGTCTGTGCGTGTGGATCCACCGACGGGGCGTGGTGAAGCTGCTGGGTCAGGGCCAGACTCAACCAGCAGGGGATGGCGAGCGAGCAGACGGGGGAGACCATGGAACCGGCTTGAGCGGTGGGCCCCTCCTTGGTAGCTCCTGGGGTGGCGGCAGCACCGGTTGGACCGCCCCCCGGCACCGGTGGCGGCAACAAGTCGTAGAGCTGCTCGGTCAACGGTTCGAAGCGGGCGAGGCGCAGCTGCACCAGTGCCGCGCCACGAGGGCAAGGCAAGAAGCGCGTGTCGAGATAACGGCAGGCCGCCGTCAGCCAACGCTCGTACTCTACGGCGAGTGCACCGGAAAGGCCCCGCTGCGTGGATGTCGTCGTCGCGCCTGTGCCAGTGGAGATGTCGGGCAGTGGGGGGTCACGGCGATAGTTGCGCGCGTCGACGGCGCTGCGTGGCAGCACAGTGTCTGGTGCAGGACTCACAAGCGGTACGGAGGAGGACTTGGCGCGTGGAGGGGAGTCGGTGGGGCGATCCAGCGACGGCGACAGGGCGGGCACGGCGGTGGGCTGCGGGGCGGCCGAGGCAAGGTTCGGAGTGACGGGCGCGGACAGGGCGGACGCCACAACGTCGCGCAGCGCCGCCGCGGTGCTGGTGAGGCCAAAATCATTCATGGCCGCCTCCAGCGTGTGCGTCAGTAGGCCGTGCGTTTCGTAGACCTCGTCCAACGCGGACGTCGTGGCGGGAGAGTGTGTCGCTTGGGTGGTGCCGGTGACGTGCTTGGTGCTCGTGCCACAGCTGCCACCGTCGTCGTCGTCGCCGGCTTCGAGGCGCGGCACGTCGAACAGGGTGGAGCTGCCCATGACCATGCTCACTGCCATGGCAAAGGCACGATTAGCCGCGGCGGTAGTGCGAGAGGGGTCACCGAGTAGTGCGGCTTGAATGCCGGCCTCCGCCGCGACAAGGTGCTGTGCACGGAGTCGAATTAACTCCTCTTCGTCGGCGTCAGTCCCCTCATCGCCGGACGAGGATAGATTCGTGCGTCGTGTGTGCGCCTCGGGATCGACAGCACAGAACGTGGCGATCGGCGGTTCGCTGCCAACACGGGTGAGATTGGTGAAGAGGAAGAAGCTGAAAGGGTTGCTGTGCGCCGCCGCCCGCAGCCGTTGGATGCTCTCCTTGTCGTGTTCCCTGAGTCGCTGCATGGCGTGCTCGCTCAGGGTGGAGCGACCCCACGCCTGCGCGACGAGCTGGCGGTGCGCCTGCTGCACTGACATGCGAGGTACAGTGTACAGAGTAAGACCGCGGCACGGCGGGAAGGCAAAGACGGCCGGTACGCGGCGAGTGAGCTGAAGTTTGTAGTACAGCACACGGTCCGCACCGCGCCGGACAATGCCAGGGACAGCCTCGTTGTACGCCACCGTCAGCTCCGCGCTGGTGTGGTTTCCTTCCCCGCCCTCGGCCGTGGCGGGGTCGGGCACAGCGAGGTCGAGATCAGGTGCCGAGAAGGCGAATGACTGTGGCGCGTTGATGAAGAAGCCGGCCGTCTCGCCGACAGTCATGGAGGCCAATGCCACCTCGAGGCCTGAGACAAGCGGGGAGTGGTAGAGCCCACTGCACTCGCCCGCGCCGACGACGATATCGAGCGCACCGCCAGAGTACACATTCGTGGGCTCGCGCGTCGGGTCGGCGGCGCGAAAGCTGAAGAGCCGGCACTGGTGACGCTGACTTACACGAGCCTCGTGCAACTGTTGTTCGAGGGAGACGGCGACACGGTGGCAGATCTCCTCGCTCAACAGCGCACGCACCGTGGCGTCGCGGGTATCCTCTTCCTCTGGAGAGAGCGGGAACAGAGTGCGCTGGATGGGAATGGGTGGCAGCGGCGAGTGCTTCGGCAGCAACGCTTCGATCGAGTTCAGCCGTGACGACCGCATCTGCCCGACAAGCTGGTCTGTCGGAAACACGCGTGGCTGAGCGGCAGAGCCGCCGCCGTTTGCCGACGTGGCGACGTGGTGTGCCGTCGCCACGGTGTAGCGGAAAGAGACGAGCTGAGGAATGGACTGCCGCAGGCAACGCTGCACCACGCGCTGTGTGAGGGCAGGGTCGGGGGAGGGCGACGCCGGCGATGGCGGTGGCGATGTGCGGCTCGACTCGTCGGCCACCGGCGGTGGAGCGGCAGCCGAGGAGGGATCCAGGGAGGACGTTGCCCTTAGCAAGTGGTAGTAGTACCGCAGCGCGCCGTTGCGGTGGATGTTGAAGAGGATATCACGCCCCGTCGTTTCGACTCGAAAGACACAAGGGTGGAGAGAGACGCCCCAGTGTGGAGGCCCCGACGTGGCGGGCGGCAGAGCGGAGGTGGAGGAGGAGGGCGTCTCCTGAGACGGCATACGCTGAGACGAACCACTCTGTGCGGGTGGGGGCCGCACAGCCGACGTGCCGGCCACGACCTTCGCAGACGTGCTCATTAGTCGACAACGGGGCCGCTATAGTTTGTGTATGTGTGTGAAAAGGAGAGTGAGAAGGTGGTACGCGAGTGTGAGACACAAGCACCTGGTCGGCGATAAGAAACAAACAAAAAAAAAGGGGGTAGGGAAGTAGAAAGCAGGGAAAGCAACGACGAGTAACCGTTCAAAGCCAATCACGTGTTGCTTCGCTGTCGCAATGGGGAGAGACGAGAACAGAAGAAACGGAAGAAAAGGAGGATAGAGAGGTGGTGCGGAGCGTAGCGCACCACAGCCAAGCGGGGGAGAGGCCCCTTCCATCATTCGAGCACTCGATAGAAAACCGCACCTTCGCAAACATGGCGTCAAAGAGCCGTGAACAGAAGCGCGCTCACCACGTTGCTTGGTGGTGGCCGAAAGAGTGGAAAGTCACATCAGCGCGGCAAATATATAAGCTCACGGTGCCGTCGCTACCACATGTCACCGTCCGATAGCTTGTCAAGGCTCAATTCTCTCGTTCCTTGTTTTCTCGCCTCAGTGTGATGACTACTCACTGCCAGTCAGAAAAAGTCAGGTGACCCGTTCGCTCGATTACACGCAATGCCATGAGATTATTCGCGCAGGGAGTCGCGAGAGGCTGGTGTGCCACGCAAAAAAAGAGCACAGCGATCGGCAACAACATCCCAAAAAGTGTGTGCAGACTGTGTTTGTTTGTTTGTTTTTAATTCGTCGTCTTGAGTCTCACTGTCTTTGTTGTGGTTGTGGTGTGTGTATGTGAGAGAGGGTGTGCTCCGGCCGACGAACCCCGTTCATTCCCGCCTCTCTCCCCCTTTCTCTCTTCGCCTCTTGAGGTACATACCCTCGCTAGTCGCGACGGCGTGGAGCACGCGGGTTCCGTTGGCCTCCGCGATTGCCTCCTCGGTTTCGCTGCTTGTGGCGGTCATCGCGCGAACGGTTGCCTTGGTTATTCGGATGAGCGTCTCGGCGAGGCCGATCTGCGCCGGATGCGCTTGCACCGCGGCGCTGATAGCTGGAGTCGCGCGTGCCGCGCGGAGTGCCACGGGCATCCCCACGTCGAGGGGCGCTGTCCGCCACGTCAGTCCGCACGTCATCGTCCTGGGCGGCTGGTTCGCGCCGAGGCGGCGGTGCGGCCGTTGACGCAGCGCTCGACGTGTTGGCCACGACGGTTTCCACAGTGGCGACTCCTTCCCGCGGTGTCACCGGATCGCGCGCGGCCGATTCACTTGCGTGCGTCACCGACGCCGCTGCCGACAAGGGCGTCCCGCCGCTCGAGTCGATCACGTCGACGGCGCTGGTGAAGAGGATGTGACGACTGCCGAGCTTCATGCCGACAGCCTCCTCAAGCCGCGACAGAATCGGGTCAAAATCCTCGCGGAGCCGGCGGATATCACCGCTCTGCATCACCAAGCGTGCGGGAAGCACACGCTCACCACGGGTGCGCGTGCCAGCCCGACCAGTTGCGTCAGTGGATGTGTCTTCGGTGCCGGCGTGGGGTGGCTTGTTCCGCGCGGCGATGAGCGCAGCGCGGCTGTCGCTCTCGTCGAGCGCGGCGATGGCGGCAGGCACCTTGTCAAACACGGCCACACGTGCGATATCGCGAATGGCGGGCTTCGGGATGAGCAAGTGCTGTGCGACGGAGACGTTTGCGGACGAAGATGCCTGACCCGTTGCGAACGCCGAGGTGGCGGCAGAGGCGGCGGCGGACCCAGATCCACCACCACGTGTGCCCACGTTGTCGGGGACGAACACGATGCTGTCGAGCAGTCGGCTGATTTCTGCCGAGGGCACCTGCAGGCAGTGTAGAAGGTGCTTGAACGCTTGTCGGCGGCGGTAGGCGGGGGGAATGGTCAGCAAGTGTCGCAGTGCAATTCCCGGCTCGCCGCGGAAACTCCACATGGCGGCAATCGCACTTAGCGCGTTGGCGACACCGGCGATGTGATACGGCATGAACAGCCGGTGTGTTTCAAAAAAGTCAACCAGCTTCAGCAGGTAGTCGTCCTGCCACTCCGTGGAGAGTTGCTCTGACATCATGTTCATGCGATACGCGGCCACGTAGTCGCGGCCGAAGCTGACCTCCGCGTGGAACACGCTGCACGTGGCAAGTGTGTGCCCGTTCTCGTAGCAGTGGCGGCAGAGATCATCGTGGATGAGCTTTCCAAGGCTCGCCATGAGGTGCGCCGAGTACGTCGCCCTCTCCGGTGGGGAGTCAATCGAGGGTCGAAGACCCTCGGCGTCAAACAGCGACAAGATGGCGGATTGCCGTGATGCCACCTCCGACTCGGCCAGACCCGCCGCACGCCACAGACTTGTGTAGATGGGTACCGGCGGCACCATCTCGATCGGCAAGCGGCGCAGCACACGCACACCAGCCGCCACCTGGTGAGTGGCGAAGCAGCGGTGGCACAGCGTCAGCAGTGCGCGGACGAGATCGGGGTGATCACGCAGGAGATCGTGCGGCAGCTGCCCCATGTTGTACGTGTGGTAGACGTACGCGGCTGCCGCGCTGATGCCGTCCGCTGAGCAGGCGACGCCGCCAACGTGACGAACAACGTGGCGGAGGCGGTCAGCCAGTGAGGGCTGCGCAGACAGCTCGGGGCACTGCATGAAGCTGTGAGAATCGTCGAAGCAGAGAAGGCAGCGCTGGCGCAGGGGGACGGCCGCCGCGCGGGCACTTGCCGAGGTCGTGGCGACGGTGGTGCTCTCCAACGAGGGCAGAGGCGCCGCCGCAGCCGCCACCGTGCTGTCCTTCCCATCCCGCGACTCGTTCATGTACAGCAGGTCGCGCACGTGCTCGTCATAGAAGTGCTGCATGCGAAGCAGCGCGGTCGTCGACGCCACGGCGAGACGCGCGGCGGGGGTGTGGGCGTAGAGCCGGTACGCCTCCTTGTCCTTTCCAGCCGCCGCAAGCTTGCACACAACCTTGTTGACAGCGTACACGAGCGGTGTGTCAAAGCTGGCGGCACCATCATGTCGCAGCGCACGTCGTGGACGCGCGTAGGCGCTGGAGTCGCTGCCGTTCTCGTCCGCCGTGTCGGCACTGTCCGGTGTCTCGCGAAGTTCGTCGACGTGGTCGAGGAGGAAGCGGTAGAAGGCGTAGAGGCGCTCCGGCCCGGCGCTCGTCCAGCCGTCCGCCTGCGCCTTGAGACGTCGTTGAAGATCGAACTGGCGCACAGGGTCCACCAGTGCGCTCGCGCCGTCGTTGGAAGGCCGCCCCGTCTGAGGCGAGGCGCCGGCCGTTGTCGCCTGCTGCCTGGCCGGCCCCTCTGTGATGTCCATCAGGTGATGGGCCTCACGCAGCCACGTGGCCAACCGCGGACAGGCGAATGAAGCGTGGCGCTCATCCAGGCACATGCAGCAGGTGCGCGTCACTTGCACAAAGTTCGGGTGCGTGCTGTCCTGGTGGCCGAGAGGGCTGCGCTTGGCAAGCATAGCCATCGCCTCATCCTCCGTGACGTTGAAGTACTGCGCGAGTGCCAGATACGCCTCGTTGAGACGGGCGTGCAGGGGGACGTGGCACAGGACAAAAGCCGCGCGACGGTACTGCTTGAAGTGACTGAGCGTGATGGAGAGTGCGTTGGTTTCCTCGGCGTGGACCTCCGCAAACACTTCGCGGAAGGGTGACGTGATGAACGCCGCGTACGCGTCGACAACGCGCTTCGGTCTGTCCGCGTGGCCCTCCTCGACAGCCAAGCGAATGCGCTTGTGCAGCTGCTTGAGGATCAGCGCCTGCTTCTCCTCGGGGGAGAGGCTGATGCGGGACTGTGCGCCCGTCGCACGAGACGTCGTGGAGGCGGTTGTGCTAAAGTCGCGCGTGATGATCGGGCAGCGCTTCCAGTCGTGGTGACCAAAGCACACGCGGCACGTCTCCTTGGAGAACACAACCTCCAGCACCTTCTCATCGTCGGCGAGGTCGGTCTCGGTGAGTGCCTGGCACGCCTCCAATGAACCTTCAAACAGCTGTGTGAGTCGCATCAGATTGTCGTCCTTGCGCCGCTGCGGGGGTGGGACAAGGCGCGTGTAGACGAAGCCCGCGAGCACGCGCTCGTGGAGCTCACACAGCCTCTGAATCAGGTGGTGAATGCGTTCGTGGTCGTGTGGCACAGCGCGAAGAAAGAAGGTTCGCCGATATACCATCAGAAGATACGCCGCCGTCACCGCCTCGACCGGCCGCTCACCGCAGTTGGCGATGCGCGCGCGAATTTCGGTCATCGGGTCACCGTCTGTGGCGTAGTTGAAGGCGCGCCACGGCGCCGTCGGTCCCGTTTCGGCCCCACAGGCACTGCACTCGAGTCGGCTTGCCCACTCCGAGTTCTTCTCGCGACACCAGACACACACCCACGGGCCGTCGGCGGAGGTGGCCTGCACCGGTGCCGTCGCCACGCTCGCGCCGTCACGGCCGTACAGATAGGCGTTCGGCGAGCCTTGGCGCAGCTCGTTGAGCCGCTGAAGCACCTCGTGAGAAGAGGATGGCATCGCAGCGGACTCGGCGGAGAGACCATCACCGCGGTGCGCAAGCGCGTACGCGCGCGCTTGCCTCTGCAGCTCCAGGCGTCGGTACGACTCCTCAAGTGCCGCACGGGGGTCCATCATCTCGCCGCGGTGGTTTCCGCCCTCCTGTGGCAGTGGGAACAGTGACGGAGACGCGGCGACGGCCACACCGGGCAGAAGCGGCTGCGTGTGCGCCGGACCGGCGTCAGGGGCGAGGACTTCCTTGTGGAAGAGGGCCGCCGCCGCGTCCTGGGCCACGCCACCGCCACCACCATGTGCCCAGCGCAGGCGGTCTGCGCTCTGGAAGGTGCGTTGCCGTCGGTGACGCTGCTGGGCCTTGCGACGTTCTCGCTGTCGGGCAATGTGCTGTTCGGACAGCTGGTAGCTGGGCAGCGTCGCGGGGTCCTTAGCGGGAATGTGCTGCAGACAATTCGGGCACGTCCGGTCGTGGTAAGCATCGTGGTCGGCGAGCAGCGTGCTGCACGCAGGGCAGGCAAGGTCCGCCATGACTGACATGAAGTCGTGGCGGAATGACTCGGAGAAGGCGTAGGCGTTGTCCAGCACGGCGTTGTAGAAGCCCTTAAGGTCGTCGTGCAGGCCGAGACGAATCAGCACGCGCGCGGCAGGGATGAGGTGGTGATATAAGGCAGGGTGCAGGTGGATGCCAACGTCGACGAGGAGCCACTGGAACAACTTCCGTGTCACTGCCTTCGCCTCCTGTGTATGGTGCGAGGCATCCAGGTGGTGCAACAGCCACAGCGACATCTCCAGTCCGTCGACGATGTGCCGCGACGACACCGCACGCGCAACGTTGAGCGTCAGCCACGGGTCCGCACCGCGACACAGCACCTCGGTGACATCCTGGCACAGGTCGGCGGCCTCGGCAGGGGCGAGCTGCGTGTACCAGCGGGGGTTGTGGTGATTGAGCTGTTGGAATGCGTGCCAGACCAGCTCCCAATGTAACATTGGCAGCGCCGCACGCCGTCGCTCGGCACCGGCGGCGGCGGAGGTCGCCACGGGATCGTCCTCGACGACGAGCGACAGCAAGTCGCGTGCCTCACGGGCAATGCGAAAAAACGCCAGGTACGGCGTCGGGTGAGGCATCGCCGCGCCGGCCAAAGAAGGCCGTCCGCCAGGCGTCGCCGCGATGTCGAACACGGTTGCCAGCGCCGTCGTTGTCGTCGTCGCCGTGGCCGCGTGCGCTGCCACCGGCTGTAAGGCGGGTGTGTTGGCCTGCGGCAGCGAGGACGCGTGCTCGCCCCTGTGGACCTGCCGAGGGCTTGTCTGCCAGCTAGACGGGTCGTGCAGTTTGCTTGGCCACGCGCGCATGCGCTGGATCTGTGAGGTGAGCGTTGCCTGCAGGTCGTTGGCCTCCGCGGCGAGTAGCTCACAGGTGCGCACGTAGCGGCGCATGATGTGGAGCGCCAACAAGGAGCTGGCCTGCTGCCGGGTGGATGGCCCAGCACGAAGAAGCAGCTCCGCCGTTGTCTTCGCATCCAAGCCGTATACGACGCCACGTGCTTGGAGAAGAAATGACATGGCCAACCACTTCTTTTCCTTCTCGGTCCACGGCTGCTCTGTACGCGGCGCGCCCACGTCACGTGAGGCAAGCAGTGGCTCGGCGAAGCGGCGGAAGCCCTCGACATCATCGAAGAGACGCACACACCCGGTCGCACCCGGCGCCGCGTTGTCGGCCACATCAAGGTTGCCGGCGGCGTTGGCACTGGGGATGTAGTGCGCCGCCGCGTAGCCAATCTCATCTGGTGGCAGTCGCACCGCACTGTCCTGGCCAGCGGTTCGCACGACGGCAGCGGGCTGCGCCTCGGGCGCCTCCACAAGAAGCTTCCAGAGCAGTGTGGAGTGTGTGAGACGGCCGTGTGCAGCGGCATCGACGAGGAGGTGCCAGGCCTGCGGTGTGAGCCACTCAATCGGGGTCGCCTCGGCCACCGCCGCCGCTTGAGTAGAGAGCTTTGAGACCAGAAGTGCCTCCAACAGCGCCACACGGACGGTGCGATTGTTGTACAACAACATCGTTGACTTGTCTTGTGTCAGTCTGTCAGTGACGCGCATAAGCGCCTGGGCAGCGGCGCCGGGCTCCGTCCGCTCATGTGCCGTCGCGCCACTGCCGCTGCCCACGGTGGCGGAGACGACGATGGATCGCAGCGCACGCTCAGCCAACAGCGCGCACGGCACACGGTGCACCAACACCTGCTCAAGCACCTCTGCGGGTGATGGGGCATCTGGATGGGTGAGCATCGCTTCAATGTCGGTGAAGCCGCACTCAATGTACTGATGAAAGAGCTGATCGAACGGCTTGTACAGGCGGCTGCGCCAGTACGGAGCGGCCCGCGTGTGGCTACCGACCACGGTAGCTCGGCCATGCAGGCGAACAGGTCGTGGCACGCCGTCTGGTATCGCCATGGACGCCGATTCGGAAGCAAGAGCGCGGCTGGTGCGCGTTTGCCGACCCTCCGGTGGGGTCATGTCCATGACTCGAGAGGCCAACTGCGCGGTCGTTGCACCGGGCACGCGGCTGTCACCGCCGTAGAAGAGAGCGGACGTAACCTGGCTGGGGCTCGGTGTCAAGAAGATGCACGGCGACGTCACACGCATGGCCTGCATGTATCTCGCCGCCGCGCCGGGCCCGCCACCGCCCTGCCGACGATCGCGTGTGCCTGATGCCGACCCTCCGCCGTCACGGGAAGGGAAAGGTGCACGTGGGGATTCTGCCGACGCGCCGGCGGTATCACTGGGCACATCACTTGGAAACGCTGTCTCCACCGCCTCCGTCGCGCGTGCGGCGGCCGCAGACGACGCGGCTGTGGTGGACGACCGCTGCGGCGTTGCCAGTGCACAGGCCGTCGTCGAGAGCACAGGGACGCGCGCTGCTGCCGACAACGAGAGGTGATGAGATCGCATGATCGATCGTACGCGATTTGTGGCGCAGACACGAAACAATACGAGAAAAAAAGAACTACGGTGCTGTGTTTGCCCTACTTGTGCCGCGTGACGTTGCTGTGTGATAGGTAGCTATGTGAAGAAAAAGAAGAAGAAGAAAACAGAAAAACAGTGGTCCCCCTCGCTATTAACCAACGACCCTGTTTACGGAACAGGGACAACAAAAACACACCAACAGAGGGATCCGTGTGCAGACGCGGCGACTCGACCGAGGCGCCTTCTACTACGACTGCGCAGTAACATCAAACAGCGGCAACAGCAACCACGAAGGAGGAGAAAAGAGTGAAGGGACGGTGTGAGCACTGCATTGTGGGCGTGAGAGAGAGAGAGAAGCTAGTGGCTACACTCGCACGTGTACTGGGACCACTAGCAGAGTCGTTTCTACAAGGAAAAAAAAAGCGCCGATTGGATTGGTGGTCACACGGAGGGGGGTAGAGAGAAGGCACGTGCATGTGTATGTGTGTGTATGTGTGGTCGTCAGGCTGCCCCTTTTTCGTTTTGGTTTGTGTTTATTGTGGTTGGCGACTTTGTTTTTGACACCTTGCACAGTAGCTTGTTTGTCTGAATCACGCAAAGACGCGCGCTGGTTTGGAGTTGAACACCACCTTATCCTCGATCCAGCCGACGAGCTCGTAGTCCTTCACCGTCGTGTCGGCCTCATCGTTGTGGCCGCTCCCTGGTGGTGGTGCGGTGCCGCGCTCATCGCGGGGACGCTTTCGCGACGTTGTGTGCTTGCTGTAGAGCGAGTCCATCGAAGTGGCGTCCGGGTGCGCGTCGAGCCACGTCTCGAATAGTACAGCCTCCGCGGACGACGAGTCGGTCTCGTCGTGTTGCGGGTGTGCTGCCGTTTGCGTGTCCGTGTCGTCTGTCACGCACGGTTGTCTAGCGCGCAGAACCAACGTTGGATGCCGCGGCGCGTGCCAGCTGCCGGTGACTTGAAGCGTGCCAATACGCAGAATGCGCTGCTTCGGGTTCAAGTGATCCTTTTCAATGTATCCGAGAACGGCCTCGGCTGCACCGTCCGTCTCCTCTCCCTCATGCCCACTCCCTTGCGTGTGCGCAGACGAGGAGGAAGGCGGGGGAGAGGTGGCAGTGGCGTCTTGCGACTCCAGTGCGGGCTCGTCAGCTAGTTGGATGTTCCCTTGGAGCTCGATGAGGTCCATCTTGGGTACGAAGCCGTCGGTAAACACGCGAATCATAGTGAGCAGAAACGAAAAAAAAAAAAGAGACTCGCTTGTCACGTGATACTGTCTTGGTAGGCGGTGTACGTGGAACTCTCTTCGGGAGTGCTGGCTGGGCTTCGCGGTTTAGCGCTGAAAGAGACTTGTGGACGGAGGCAAGTAATCGAGTATCCGCACGCTCACGGGCCTGTGTGTGTATGTGTGTGTATGTGTGTGTGTGTGTGTACTCTTGTTCCCTTTTTCTATATATATATATATATATATATATATATGTTTCTCTATGTCCTTGTGCGTTCGTGTGTGTGAGTGAGACGCTGTGGAGCAGCGAGTAAAGACTGCGGAAACGGAGTCACCCAAGAAAAGGAAAATAGATAGGAGGAGGAAAGAAATAAAAAAAGGGATGAGGGGGCGGTGCATGGGGTGCTTGGCAGGACACGATGGTTTGCCGGTTTCGCACACCTTTGCTACTTCACTCATCGTGAGGGTCACGTGGGGATGTTGCCCACTACCTTTCCTTCTCACACTCACGGAGGTGTGCCTTCGTCTTCGTCTACCGCCAAAAGGGCTCCTCTTGGGGGTGAGAGCACGCACACACACACACACACACACACACACACACACACACACACAGAGAGGCAAAGTTTGTGTGCGTATGCGGGTGTTTCTCTCCAACTCTGCTATGTACCGTCACGACTAGCAGTGTGGCGCGCACAGAGCGGTTGGGCACCGCAAGGTGGGGGAGGGGGGGTGAAGGTGGCATCCGCACGTGCGGTTCTTCTTTGATTCGCTTGAGTACTTGTGTGTGAAGGAGGGAGATGGACAAAAAAAAACTCATGCAACCAGTGGCGCGTGCAGGTTCAGCGGAAGAGAAAGGAAGAAAAGATGGAGGAGCTGGTGAGCACTCAATCAACACCGCTCACGCGACTCTGCTTGCACACACTCACAGACCGCACCAAAAAAAAAAACTTTGCTGTCCACTTCTCTCCGGCAATAACCATGAACACGGACAAGACGACGCGTGCACGCGGGTCACCAACACTACCACTACGAGTCCTTCACCCACGGCTGTGGGAGCTCCTGGTCGGGGAAGTGCTCCTTCCACAACTCCCGCATCAAGTTATTGCGGCCAATGATCTCGCCATGAAACACGCCGAGGTTGTACTTCCAGCGGTACGCTGTGGGGAGGTCGACGAAGTCTGGCTCGTCGGGGTGCGAGGTGCTGTTGCGCATTTTCTCCTCGTTCACGCAGGTAAAGTACACGTCACGTTCCTTCTGGCACTTCCAGGAAGTCCACATCTTATCTTGTAGACAGCGCGCCATGGTCTTCTCCTTCTCGCTGCATCGGCGCTCGCACTCGGCCTCGACCGCGTCGTTGATCTGCCGGGCCACAATCGTCGGGAAGCGCATGGCCTGGATGTGGTCAATCTCCTCGAAGTCCTCGTTGTAGGCCTGCTCAATCGTGTTCTGCGAGTGAGAGCTTCCCTTGCGATGAACGGGCTTGATGTGCGCGTACTTTTTGCGCTTCATCGCATCCTCCTCAGGCGTGCTGATGTCAGAGCTCAGCGCCGCATCGGGAATATTGGTGTCCAGCGGCTGCGCGGGCGTGCTTTGTTGACCGCCCATGGCTCTGTGTGCGTGCGTCGTCCCTCTCAGTCGACTTTGTTTATTATTGTTGCTGTTGTTGCCGTTTTTGTGCTGCTGTTTGTGTTTCTGTTTTCTCTCTCTCTCTTGTAGGTGAGTGGCACACTATCTTTCCCACCACCACCTCCTTGCGCAGAACGTGTCAGCGAGACAGAGCGCGCAGAGTGAGTGACCTTGAGCAGAGAGAGAGAAGACAAGGTGGCAAAATACAAAAAGTGGGTGATGACAGCAAAGGGCGCGAATGAATAAGCGCAGATGAGGGAGGTGGTGTGCGAAGGAGAAGTAGAAGATGTGAAGGATGAGGCCTTGAACCTTCATGACACCTGGCGGCGGTAATCTGCTAATGTGCATGAACTCGGCACGACACTGTTGCGACGAAACCGGGCTGAGCGCATTCACGCTTACTCACCACAGCCTGGTGTGTATGTGTGTGTGTGTGTGTGTGCGCGCGTGTATTTTTGCTTTGTACACTGAAGGGGGAGTAGAAGTGAATGCACGACGCTAGCAGACGCCCACGTTTGCGCCAGACTTTGGCAACCTCACCAGTGTCGCGAGCATGCCATCAGCCGCTAGCATCAGCCGCCTCCGGCACGTAGTCTCAGCGTTTTGTGTAGTATCGTAGACGAATTCTTTTTGGTTTTTCTTCGCGTTGATGAAGAGCGAGGTCGCGGCGGACGAGAGCCGACGCTATCTAGTGGAAAGAACAAACGCACACAAACGCACAGAGCCACACGGATAGCGCCGCTTTGGGCATGCTTGTCAGTGAGAAAGAGAGAGAAAGGGGAGAGACACGCACTCAGCAACGGGTGAGGGCGTACCGCGAGCGGTGCGGACGAATCGACGCCTATTAGCCGCTGTGTCAACAGATGAGAACCACAAAGCAGAAAAGTGAAAAAATATATTTACAAAGAAGCGTGTGCGCCAGCTTCGAGACCACAACAGCAATGGCGCCGTGCTCCGTGTTTTCGGCCGTGTAATCAGACGGGGGAGCACAAGAAAAAGGAGCAATGCGCCATCTCCTTCTCACTCCCACACACACAAACACGCTCTAGAATAGCCCGCAAAAGAAGAGTGAACGATGAAGGAAGACAAGCACAAACAGAAAAGCATGCTTGCCTTTCCGGGTGGCCACCAACGTACTCGACGACAAAATCAAACAAGAAGAAAAAACAAAAGCACGCATCGGTACAGGTACAAAATACCGTCAAAAACACATCGTACGACGCCGCTGTGTCTAGTATCAAACAACAATAGCAAGAAGAGAGAAGTGATGGTGAGCACGGGTCAACTCACGGCGCACAGGAGATTTTTTTTTTTGATGAAAACAAACAAAATGAGAAGCATCCACGTCAAAGAATGATGAGCGTGCGTTGGCTCTCTCCCCTCCTTCCTCTTGTCGTTGAGGTCGGTGCTTGCCTCACTGCGCTACTTGCACGCACACTCAACCGTATCTTTCTAGTACTCGTCATCGTCAGAGACGGTGGCTGGTATCCTTGCCGGGGGTGCCTTCACAGCGTCCACCGCGCGCTGACGACGGCGGATGGCGGATGGCCGCTCTGGGCGGGTTTTGATGATGGACGCACGCGTTGGCAACGGCAGCGCAGACTCCTCAGCGTCCACGGCTGGCGAAGGGTCTGCGGGGCGAGGTGGCGTCGTCGTCGTCGTCGCGGTCGGCTTCTCGATGCCAGAGAGGACGACGATCGACGGTTTACGCGCGCTGCGGGGGAAGTTCGCTTCAGTAACGGTGGTAGCCCCGCCAGCGGAGCGTGCCGTCATGAATGTCATCTCGCTGACCGCGTCATCGGCGTGGTCGTCGTCAGCCTCGTCGGCGTACGGTGGCACCGACGGTGACGTCACGTCGCGTGGGCTGCGCGTAGCGAGAGGTGCGGGGGTACTCGTTGCACTGCCAGGGGGATCGGGCAGCACCGTCGAGGCCGCCACGACGGAAAGTTCCGCACCGGCAGAGCGCGCCGTGACGTAGGTGAACTCGCTCTCCACTGGATACATGTCACTAGGCGCCACACTCGCCACGCGCGCCGAGCGGGTAGCCGGTACGTCAGGGGGTGGTGCCACCGATGATGACGAGGACGACGGCGGTGCCGACGCGTGCGGCTGCTCGGGTGACGCCGTCGCGGGTGGCGCATGTGCGGAGGCAGCCGGCAGGGGCGGTGGCACACTGCGTCCGGTGGCGGCGGTGCCGTAGGAGAGCGCGGTGTGGAACGTCATGGCCTCGCTCACGGCGTCCTCATACAGATCCGCGTCGTCCATGTCCGCAGGAGGTGCATTGAGGAGTTCGTCAGCGAGGACGGCGGGGCGCGAGGTGGGGCCACGTGCGCTACTCGTGTTCGACGACGGTGCCGCAGAGGTCGATGGTGTTTTGCGGCTTGCTTTGGCAGACGGCGCCGAGCTGGGGTTGCGTGCGGAGCTGGGCTTCGACGTTCCGCGCGGCGCTCGGCTGGCACTCGGCCTCGCACTCCCACCACGCGCGGAAGCAGGATCCAGCGAGGCCCACTTCACCTTCGCCGTCCGCGCGCTTGCGGTGCCATGCGTCGAAGGGGCCTCCGTCGGTGGCAGTGAGTGGAACTGCGATGAGCCGACGTCTTCCGAGGTGAGGGCGGCGTCTGTCGTAGCCGTGGAGGCTTCACGAGCCGATGACACGGGTCGAGGTGTCGCCGCCACTGCCGACGTCGCCTGTGCCGCTCGCACACTGCGCGGTGAAACAGGACGTGGTGGTGGCACGCCGTTCAAGGCCATGCCACGCGCAGAGGCCGCACCGGCGCCGGTCGCCGCCGTGGTCGCCATGCTGTAGCAGCTGAAGAAGGACGCGGCGTCGTCGTCGTCATTGTCGCCGAACGGCGCGTGCCCGCGTGAACCGACGCTGCGCGAACTCTCAGGGTACTGGAAGGCGGACTTGGTGTTGCGGCGCACATCGGTCACCGTGAAGCCACCGCCACCGCCCTCGCGGGCCGTGCTCACACCGGCGGAACGAACGCTTGCATTGCCCCGTGGCACCGCCGCACCGCTCTGTGCCAGGCTGCTCGTTGGGGGGATGTCGTTATTGTAGTAGTCGTAGCCGTGCGGTGCGTTGCTAAAGGCGCTCACGGCGGAGCGCGCATCGTCGTCCATGGGTGAGAGAAAGGCCGAGGACTGCACATCCGTGACATCAGTGGGTTCGTCATCGACGAGCATCACACGACCCATCGACGCGGCCGTCTTGCCCTTGCTCTGCGCAGTCGCCGTCGTCGCCTGCGTCGTGGCTTTCGAGTGCAGCGTGTGCAAATCAGCCGAGGACATACTCTCTAGGGAGTGCCACGACTTACCGTCGTCGCTGTCCATCTCTGAGGCCGTCAGATTCGCGTACTTGTCGAGGCCTGGGTGGATGCCCATGAGATCATCCTGGCTTGGGGTGAAGAGGTCCTCGCGGCCGTTCGGCGTTCGCGTGGGTGCCGTGCCCACACCGGCGGAACGCACTGGAGAAGGGTCGGCTGACTGCGCCGCCTCGTGGCCGCCATCCGCCCCCGGCGCAGTACCCTCCGCGGCGCGGTCTTGAGATGCTGTAGGGTGAGCAGAGCTGAGTTCGCTGGCCGTGCCCTTGGTGCTCTTGTCAGCCTCCTCCTTCGCCTCCTTCGTCTTGTCCGATGAGCAGCACCCGCCCATTCTCACGGCGTGCCAGGCACACTGTTCACGAGTATCACGTGCTCACCGAAGTGTGGTGCGGTATCCTGTCGTGATGGCGCGCAGTAAGGTGTTCAGGGGTGTGTGCGTGGGTGCGTAGGTGTGGGTGTGTACGGGAGGAACCCAAAAAAAAAGAGAAGAGAAGAGAAAAAAATAGAACGGAGCGGAACTCTGGGTTGTGTAGGAAAGTGAGAAGAGAAAAAGCCGTGGGCAAGGCGATAGTTGTAAAGGAAGAGAGAGGGCGTACAGCACCGTGGAGACGAAGGGTGTGAAGTGGTGGGAGGAGGATGGCAACGAGAAGCCGAGAGAGAGGGGGGGGAGGGGGGGGATTCGTTCCTTGACTTCGCATCGGTGTACACACACGCACGCGCATATGATCGGCGATGTGCCTTTGAGCGTGTCTGTGTGTGTGTGTGTGTGTTGAAGAACAGGGACTTGGGTTCGACGCGCTCTGGCTTGTGAGATCGCACCAGGAAACGCGCACAGACGCTACGCGGACGTCGTGCCACAGCCACGCACATCACAGACGTCGCACTGACAGCGCGTGTGTGTTCGGCACGGCATCCTCTTCAGCGTCCACGCACGGTAGAGAGCCGATCGTAGTTGGTCGAAGACGGCAAATATGATTTTTGTCTGTTTTCTTTTTTTTTTTAATGACTGTGGTAGAGAGGTGGTGAGTAGAGAGTACTTATTAGCATGAAATCGATCATTTTTTCTACTCCTTCATCACACACACGCTCTCTCTCTCTCTCTCGCTCGCTACCCCTCAACCGAGTCGTCGCGTTTGTCGTCTGTTTGGTTGAATCGGTGGGGGGGATGTGTGTGGAGGTGAGCTCACTGCTACTGCCGCTCTTGCTCTCTCCGTACAGGTAAGAATACAGTCCGCCTCATCAAGCCCTTTCCCACCAAAGAAAAAAAGATGAAGGGGTGATGAGAACTAGGACCAGATGAAAACAAGAAAAGAAGCACCAGCCAGCGACGACAAACGGCTCCGTTCCGCAACCGTGCCTTCTCGCAGTGCCGCGCGTGTGGTTCTTCGTGAAGTTCGCTGAGAACCGAGCCGCGCAGCCACGAAGCGTAAGAACGAAAAGAAAAACAAGAAGAAAACCAAAAAGGGCGACCAAGCAGAAGGGTGAGGAGGAAGGAAGCGCGTTGTCTCTAATACCTAACAAGATACAAAAAAGGAGAAAAGAAAAAGAAGCGACGAAAACGACGAAAACAGCAGCTACATGTTCAGAGAATGGATCAGTCGCCTCATTGCACAGCGCATTGAGCACGTGCGTGTGCTTGTGCGTGCGTGTTTTCTCCTCCCCTCCCGCAAATCAGTCGCATCAGAGCAAAGACGAGCAGAAAAAGAAGCGAAAAGAGGTGTGAGCCGGCCTCGCTGCGGCTCTGCCTCAGTCAGATCGTCCTGTTCCACGTACGCGAGGCTCTGCACGGTGGGCCGGCAAATTGTTTTTCCCTCTCAGTCCAGCTTTTTTATTTTTCTTTTTTCACTCGCCCCGACGGTTTCAGCCGTGCTTCGACTCTCTCTCTCTCTCGGTGTGGTCGTGCGCTGATAATGATGATGTGAGGCTCCAGCTGCTTGTGCATGTTTTGCTCAGTCCTCTCTCTCTCCTTTTCTCCCCTCCCCACGCACCCTCTGTCCCCTCCCCCCAGCACTCGCGAGCAGAATAAACGCGCGCAGCGACAGGGGAGGCAAAAGAACACACACACACGCCGTTTGTGTGACGACGGCGGCTTGGCCTCCACCAGATGGGGGAGAAAAGGGAAAGAAAGAGAAGAGAAACGAGAGGCAAAGCACACTGTGCGAATCATTACGCGGCACACACACAAAAAAAAAGCTGGCGACAAGCTACACTGTCTATGAGAGTGTTGTGGAAAGAGGAGGGAAAAAAGAAAAAGCAAAGCGAGTGCAGAGAGCCAAACGGGCAAACAAAAACAAAAAAAACACGATGTGTCTGCGCCGTCGCACAAGAGCAGTTGAGGTGACGCAGGCGAACTCGACAACAACCCAAAGGTGGGGAGACAAAACAAAGAAAAGGAGTAGGGCCACTCAGTCGTACAGAGGTGAGCGGATGCTCTGCGACGCAGCCACGGCAAGGCAAGCCGTGCCAGCGATGAAGAGGGGGGAGGAAGAAGGGTACAAGCACAAGAGAGCACGGAACAAAGAACAAAGAACACGAAAAGAGAAGACGACTTAGGTAACCTAAAAAGTCGCCAAAAACAACAAGAAATGAAGAAAAAAAACAAAGTGCACGCGTCATCACGAGTGAGAAGAAGGTCAGTCAGCGAGAGTCCAAAAGGCATTTTGACAAAGCCTGCCTGGCATCCGATCCGACGAACTCACCAGTTTCAAAACAGGGGTGGGAGACCGCGGTGTACGGTCTCCGAATCGCTCAACCAGAGGAAGGGAGTTGTCCCCTTCTGGTGGGCAGCACGCCTGTGCACACTATGCAGGATTTCGATTTTTTGCTCCTTTTTTTTTCTTCTTGCTCCAGGGCACTTTACTAGACTATCACCCCTTTTCCCTCTCTCCCTCCCTCCCCTTCCGTCTCCCCTCTTCCCTCAACCTTTTTGTCCGTCCCTCACCATTTACCCTTCTTGGTTGTGCGCTTGCCAGTGCTCGCGAGTATTTCCATCCTTCGTCAATATATATATACTTTTCCTCTAAATCGCGGTGAGCTTGCGCATCTGCATCACCACGCGTACCTGGCGGAGTAGCGTCCAGCCCTGCGTCGCCGGGGGAGGGCGCGCCACAGTCCACACAGGCTCCTTGCGCTCAATGAGCTGACCGCCACCCACATCCACCGACGCCGCCGGCGCGGGCACCTCTGTCATGACAGGGTTGCCCTCCGCATCCAGCACGGGGTTGCCCTGCTCGTCAACGACGGGCTGCTGCGTCACCGCGGGTGCCTGACGAGGGCTGTAATCCTCGAAGTTACCGATCGGCTTGCCGGCGGACACGGGAGCAGGTGCCGCGCGAGAGGCCACGGCAGGGCTGGCGGGCGCCGCACGGTCCGTCGTGCGCGATGGACGAGCGGGGCGGTGCTTCACGACGGAGACAGTGGGCACGCCATCTGCGGAGGCGTGGGTGGGTGTTGCCGCACCGGCCGCGCGAGGCTGCACGGTCGACTGACCTGGCGTCGCATCCATCGTCTCCATGGTGGCGCCGGCTGCTGCGCCGGAAGGTTGCGCGCGGAGAGCGCTGTTGCGGTCCTGCACGGTCGACTGACCCGGCGTCGCATCCATCGTCTCCATCGTGGCGCCCGCCGGCACGCCTGAGGCATCAGGGTGGAGCTGGTCAGCAGACTCGCCGTCGGGGAGTGCACGGGCCTGAGCCGATGCCTCCTCTACGGGATACTCCTCGGGCACCACATCGGCCGCTTCAGGGGCAGACGCTTCCTGGGCACTTGGCGCCGCTGCCTGCTCTTGGGGCTTCTGCGCCTCAGCCTTCTGCTCCTTGGCCTTCTGGTCCTTGGGCTTGTCCTCCTTGGCGGACTTGTTGTCCTGAGGCTTCTTCTCGTCCTTGGAATTACCGCAGCCCATTTTCTCGTGTTGTTTTCTTCTTTACGACGATGGTTGTTGACTAAGGTAAGCACCACGGAGGTTGATTGCTCGGCGTGAATACGGCGAAGCGCGACGTGGCAACAGAAGAAGACGAAAGATAGAGAAAGAGAGGCTGGCCGTGAGTGCCTATGTGTGTGTGGTTGTGTGTGGGTGGGTGGGTGTGCAATAGCAGACAAATATACCTAACAACGTGGGCACGCAAGTAGGCGAAATAAAACGTGAGAACAACAAGTTGTTCATTTTTGTTTTTTGTCGTTTTGAAAAAGTTTGAGAAGAGCGTAGCACAGCACGTGGGGGAAAGAGAGAAAAGGGGGGTCAGTGATGCGAAGAATGAGCGGTAGTAAGAGTAAAATGAGATGTGTGATCGGAGTCACATCATCAGCGCTGATGGCGTGGTGGGCAGGTGAGCAAGGGTGCAGTGGCGTCGTGTGACGCTTCGCCACGCTTATTGTCCGTGTGATGGAAAATGCGCGACTCGACCGGTCACTGTCGTGATCGATTTTTCAGGCATTCACTAGAAGGAGAAAAAAAAAAGGACGAAAGCAAGAAGCATGAGGAGGAAAGAGAGAGAAACAGCTGTGCGGCAGAGACTGAGTAAAAGATAAAAAAAACTGGAAAGGCAAAAGAACCAGTGCCGGCGTGCGTCGGTCACACAAGCACACATGCACACGAACGGGTCGCAGCGAGCAAAAAAAAAAAGGAGTAAGCTGTGGCCTGTGCAGAGAGGGCGTTGTGCACGTGTGTGCGTATGTGTGCGTATGTGCGTGCCAAGTCAAATATGCAGTTGTCCTGTGTCTTCAGAATACCAATAAAAAAAAAAGAAAGATGAACAGGTTAAACAGTAAAACGAGAGACTGAAGAGAAAAAGAAAAAAGTGCCAAGAAACGATGAGTGGAGCAGAGGGGTGTGTGGACGTCATGCATTTGTGATGACGTGCGCTCACACGTCTGCCCGCGCGCACCTCACGCAGATAGAGGGAAGGGCGGACGTTGGATGAGTGCACCTCTACTTCTCCAGCCCACCCACCCCCATCTTCTACGGTGTGCGTGTGTGTCATGAGAACGATGGAGTGCATGCTCGCTTGTACGTTATTGGGTGGCGCTGCACAAGGTGGTGGTATTTGTCGCTACTATTGTTTTGTTTTGGTTTTTGAGGGTGGGTGTGCGTGTGTGCGTTTCCCCTTGACGGTTCGGGGTTGCGCTCATGGGAGGTGCAAGAGGCAGTCTGTCTGACGGGCCCAGCCGTTTTCTCTCTCCCTGTGTACATCCTACACGTACGGGGGGGGGGGTGCCTCGCTCACTCTCTCTCTCTCTCGCCCAGATCCCCGACCAGCGGGGC
The DNA here is from genome assembly GCA_030849625.1 of Wallacemonas sp. TrypX. Taxonomy (NCBI): domain Eukaryota; phylum Euglenozoa; class Kinetoplastea; order Trypanosomatida; family Trypanosomatidae; genus Wallacemonas; species Wallacemonas sp. TrypX. Next base: position 220,463 of record JASANP010001163.1, read on the forward strand.
ATCAGAGCATGGTGATATCCTTGAGCTGATACACCGTTCGCGCATCCCGTAACAACTTCAGTGATGCGTGTTGGGTTGGCATCGGCTTCGTCAGTCGCCACTCTCCCTTCGCGGCGTCGCCGTTGGTCACCGCGACGCGCCCGTCATCACGTTCATCACCAGCGCCATCCGAGAGCGCCGGTGGGGGCGTGCGCGGCGCCGGGCTCTCCGCGTCAGCCAGCCGGTCCTTCGCCGTGCCCGTCGCGGCAAGCTCTGCGCCGTCCTCGCTCGCTTCGTTCGGTTGTGTCTCGTAGTTCAACGGTGTGGCGCCCGAGGCGAGGTCGGTTGAGCCGTTCGCGGCCGCTGCTTCTCGGGAGTCGGTGTCGCCGGGTGGAGCTGTGGAAGGGAGAGGTGGGGGTGTGTCGGTGCGGTTTACGGTCGCCGTCTCCACCGCCTCAGGCGCTGGCGCTGGCGGTGGCGTCGCCGTCGCGGTCGTCGTCGGGTGACTGATCCCTGTGGCCGCGTTCGCCACAGGCGCCTTTTTCTGCGACGGCAGTGCAGCCGGCGCCGCAGCCTTGGCAGGAGGCGTGGAACGCGTGACAGCCGACGTCGGCGGGGTGCGTGTCGGCGGCGCGCCCCTCGCCGACGCAGTCGCGGACGAAGCCAGTGATGTGGCGCGTGGTGTGCGTGCAGAACCCGGCTTGGGCTTTATTCGCGAGGAGCTTGGCCCACGTGTGCGTGCGTTGGTTGGTGGTTTCGTCGTCGTCGTCACCGTCGTCGTTGCCGGTGGTCGTGAAGCGGCCGCCGCTGTCGCCGTTGATGACGGTGACGGTTGTTGTGGCGGGGGCAGCACAGTGGAAGCGGTGGAATCGACGGTCCGTACCGCCGACCCTGCGGAAGGCTTCGGTGCCGCGGCCCTACTTTCAGCCTTTGGTCTGGACGCTGTGGGAGCCTTCACACTCACGGCTTTGCGCGCGGTCGGCGACGCCGGTGGCCGCGTTGTCAGCTTGATGCCACTGCTGCCGCGTGCACGCACGGACGACTCTTCGGCGCGGTGGACGGACGCACCGGGAACTGCTGGCGGCGCCGCGCACGGCACACGCGCGCTGGGCTCATCCTGCTTCTCCGCTGTGTGGGCGGCGGCAGCGGGTGGAGGTATCCCTGCGGGTGTCGCCCTCTTCGCTGTTGGCGCCACACCGGCCGTGGGCGTCCCGGGCTGGGTACCCTCCTGTTTTTCGGGCAGCGGTGTGACGGAGCGCAGTCGATCGTCGCGGGGTTGCTCATCGGACGCGATCGTGGCATACGTCGTGGCAGCCGGCGAGCGTCGCTCATGCGCGGGTGGCTGTGTGACGACAGGGGGTGGGAGCTGTATCTGAGTCGAGGCGGTGGATCGGCGTGACCGTGACGCGCCACGGGACGGCGACACCGTCACGCGCGTCGGGCGAGGCTTGCGGGGCTCGGGAGTCGAGGCCGCGGGGACGCGTGTTGGAGACGGCGCGGTGGAATCGGTGGCGCGTGGTGCTTTCGCTGCAGCTGCCACCTCTGGATGCGGCATCGGCGGCGGTGGTGGCGATGCTTGTCGTGGTGGTGTTGCTTGCGAGGCAGCGGGCGGTGTCCTCGAGGACGACCTCGGCGCCACCGAATGCGCCTCGTCCACGTCCTTGACGCGTGGCGTCGCGGCCGTCGGGGTGGGCTCGGCAACGGGAGAGCTGGTGCTGGAAAGAAGTACTTGTGGCACCTCTGGCTGGGGCGGTTCGGTGCGTGGTGTTTGCGGGACAGCAGTACGATCCCGCTCGCTGGGCCGCGGTGTGTTCCGTGTGGTACACTGTTCAGCATCACTGACACGCGACTCCGCGGTGTCCTTCTTCGGCTTCTCGTCCTTTGCGTTCCCACAGCCCATCCTGATGAGAGAGAGAGAGAGATGGCAGAATATGAATAGGTCACACACGTGTGAGTCGGTATGGTTTCGCTTGTTGTGGTGGTGGTCGTTGTTTTGAGAGGATGGATTCAGTGAAGTGAGGTGAAGTGATGTTGGTGGTTATGGTGATTGTTTTTTGAGTTCGCCTGATTCAGCCTGCTGCTGCAAGAGAGAGAGAGAAGGAGAGAGAGACAAGGATATGGGGAAAGAAAGGAAGCCAGAGCGAGAGGGAGGGTGTACGGCTCTGAGACGCACTGAGAAACCACGTAAGCAATGAGAAACGAAAAGGCGCAGGTGAGACGAAGTAGGGAGCGGAAGAAGTGAGGTAGTAGTGGGACGATGTGCAAGGCATGACCGTGATGGAAAGTGACTCTTTAGGGGAGCCGAAAAAGCATGTGTGGTGATTGCCGAGTGAGAGAAGGTACCAGAGAAAAAAAAAATCCCTGGGAGCCTTGATCGGTCGAGGTGCCTCTTCTGGAGTCTTCGCCGGAGGCGCGCGCGCGGATGTCATTATCACCAACGCCACGCCCGCGTGTGTGCGGCTGAGCGAGGTAGCGACAACAGTACGCGGCTGTCTGCAAAGCGGATCACCTCGGGTCACTCACCACACCGCGGTAGTACGGTGCACGGTGCTGCCGGCTCACGCGTGTTTTCACTCGAAACGTGATTCGTTACATGTTTGATGTTGGTGGGGTGTTTATGTGCATACGTGTGCCTATATATGCATGTACCTTCACCGCCGCTTTGGCGCTTGCAGGGAGAAGGTGGGATCGAGAAGAACGCCAAAAAAAAAGACAAAAAAGAACACAGAGAGAACAGAAACACTCACGAAGAGAAAAATTCATACTGTGTCACCAACTGTCCAGCACAGCGCACAACAGACATCGTGCGACTCGTCTTGCTCCTTCCCGCGCACAAACAAACAAAAAAAACACTCAATATATATGTTTTGTTTCAGCTGCTGCTCCTGTGTCGCCTACACGTCGACCATCTCTTGTCGGCCGCGTGTGGAGGGCAGGCACTGGACGGAGAACGTTTTTTGCGAGTTCACCTCGTCACGTGAAGCAATGAGAAAAAGAGGAGAAGGTACAGGAAGTGCAAGTCACACACACACACACGCACACAGTTCGCGGATGCGCGTGTGCACTCGCAGCGGAAGGCGAGAATGATTTGGGAGAGAGGTAGCGAGCTTGGCATGTGCGCGAACAAAAAGAGAAATGTCAAAAATGGGAAAACTCAATGTGGAGCTGAATCGTGCCGAGTGAGTGCATGACGAGAGAAAGAGAGAAGAAACAAGCGCACGACAGCGGGGGTGATTCCTTTGTCTTGGCCACCTTTTCTCAGCTTTGCTCAGCGGTCCAGTGGAGTCAAACAGGTTGGGGGAGGGGAGAAAGACCGGATTGAATCGTCATCTCCGTACTTCTCCTCTCTCCAACCCCTTACACAGTCACACCCTCGCTCTCTCACTCTCTTTGTCGAAACGCAGTCACCACCGCCACCACTACTTATCCCGCCTGAGCACAGGCATTGCTGACTCAATCCAGCTGCTTGTACTCGTTGGGGTCGTCCTTGTGGTTCAGCAGCTGCAGGCGGCGCTGCTTCGCGACACTGATGCGCGTGTTGCGGCACCGCAACGGCATCGGCTTGACGACGCGCGGAGACTTGGGGATCGACTCCGGGTCCATCTCCGGTGCCTCTTCGATACGCCTCATCTTGCGCTGGTAGATGGACTCAGGCACGGCCTTCCGCGGCGTCCCTGGCACCGCCACGCGAGCAACGGAGGTCGACTCACGGCGAGCGGAGAGCGGCACAGCACGGTCCGCTGCGTGTGCGTGAGGCTCAGCCGCCTCGTCGAGCTCGGAGGCCGTGTGCGGTTCCTCGGCGGCGTCAGACACGACGGTGTGCACCGGCTCATCGTCCAGCGCACGGGCAGCGACAGCCTCCTCGGCGGCCTGCGAGCTCGCGCGTGAGCTAGTGACGCCGGTAGAGCGCGGCGAGTCCGCGGCAGCACCGCCGTCGGCAGCCTGCTCTCCCGCAGAAGCAGTGGCGAGGTCCTCCTCGGGATAATCTTGGCCTTGGTGCTTCGCAGAGCGTGGAGACGATGATGTCGATGACTTCTTCGCGCTGGAGGCCTTCGACTTCTTGTCACCGGCGGACTTGGCCTTGTCCGACTTGTTGTCCGTCGCCTCCTTCGGCTTCTTCTCGTCCTTTGATCCTCCGCAGCCCATTCTGAACTGTCTCGCTAAAGTTGCGGTGAGGTTTGTTGGTGGAAGCAGATGACTGGAGCAGACGAACGGGAAGCGTGCTTATGAGAGGCACAACGGCGAAGCGAACAGAAAAAAAAAAAAAGTGGAGAGAATCAAGACGGGAGAGAGAGAAGTCAGTACAAAACAGCTCTGTGTGTGTGTGTGTTGGCGAATGAATGACAGGCACGTCAAGGGTACGCGTGAACTGGTTTTCGGCACCGTGAAAAGTGTGAGAAGTAGCCCTAGTCGTGACGTTGGCTTGTCAGACGCACAGCAAAGAGAAAAGGAAAAAGAATGTGGGAAAGTTATTGGAGCGGCGCGCACAGTAAAGAAAAAGAGAAGGCGGCAACAGGAGGGGAAAAGGGGATGGGCAGAATCGCGCTTGGCGTGAGGTGCACGCGGCGCGGTGTTCTGAAGATTATGGCATGAGTCATGGCAGTCCGTTCACAACTGGGTGAAGGCTGGGAGAAGGTCACACGCCAACACCCTTTGGGTAGTGCGAGGATCGGGCACCGTGCACGTATCACAACGAGCCACCGCCGCATGTGCAGGTGGGGAGAAGTGAGAGAGGCGAGGTGGGATTGCTGCAGCCGGTGAGTCACTGTCGTGGTACTTGACGAGTGTGTCGTACAGACGTCGTCGTCGTCAACAAGAAGAAAAAAAAAGCTAGAGATGCGCACGCGCGCACGCACGAATACCGTCACGCCGAATCAACTGTGCGAAACAACTGTGGGGGAAGATGTACAAGTGGAAGTGAAACAAAAAGAAGAACAGAACACAACAAAGCAGAACAGAGGCAGACCTTTTTTTTTTTCCTTTTGGAAGCTGTTGTTGACATGGTGAGGGCACTGCGGCTGGGCGTCTGAGTAGTGTTCAGGTTATTTGCGATTTTTGTTTTGGGACAAAGAAAAAAAGTTGGTTGGCAGTCCCCGCACCCTCTTTTTCCTTTCTTTTCTTGTTTGCAATATTTGGAGTTGCCCGTCAGACTTTCCAGGTTAGGGAGGGAGGGGTGGCACGGGAGCCAAAATATAGACCGCCTCCAACAGTGTGTGAAGGCATCGAGAATTTGTTTTTTTTTTCTTTGAAAGAAACGAAAAGGAAAGAGCACAGCAAAGGAGGTGAGATGAGTGGTGGCAATGCGAAGGCCTGACCAACACGGCAACGGCGACGTCAAGAAAGAAAAAAAAATTGGCGGGGCTTCAGGGGGTCGGGGCGACCACAATCTGCAGGTCCGACATGGATGACGACCGTTCGGTCGGCCTTCGTGTATGTGGGTGGGTGTGTCTGTGGGTTTTCCACGTGGTCCGCGTCGGCTGATTCACGTTACCACCTCAACTTCGTTCATCCTGCTCGCAAACCTCTCACACACACTCTTGAGTGACTCGGGCACCTTCATCCCAATCTTTTGCCTCACCCCCTGTCGGTGGAGTGGCGGGCACCAGCCATGAAGTCGTTTCTTAGATGGCCGTGATGTTGCGCATGTTGAAGACCAGCCGCACCTGACGAAGTAGCTGCCAGCTCGAGTGGTTCTGCGGCGGAGGGCGCAGCACTTGCCACGTCGGGTCCGCCTGCTTCTGCTCGATGAGTTTACCCGTCTCAGGGTCCATCGCCTCCGGTGCCGCCCTGGTGGCGTCGGCGGCAGCGCCTTCGTCTTCGAGCGGGACGAGCACCTCCTCGCCATCCTCGTTGCGCATACTGCGCACGGCGGTGATTGTGATGGACGGCACCGCCGTTTCACCCCCGGGGCCCGCGGTCGTTGTCGAAGACGCGGTGGTCGCTGCTCTTGGAGCGGCAGCCGTGGCCGTCGTCGTGGGCGGTGGCACCACAGTCGCCTTCTTCGCTGCGCCGGGGCGCTGCTTCACGGTGAGCGTACGAGGCTGTGCCGTGACACCACGCGGCGTTGACACCGAGGCGCGCCGAGGGGTGCCCGCGCGGGGTGTCCTGGCTGCGTGGGCCGGTGCAGGGGACGTTGTGACGGCTTCCGAGGCAATCTGCGTGCGACCCATCGCCTCCGATGCCTCAACCTCGATGACGGCACGGTCTTGCGCCTCCTCCGCCGCCACAGCCTCTGGGCTCAATGGAGCAACAGCCGCCTCAGGGAGCTGCGTCTCCGTCGAGGCGGCGGCGGCAGCAGCAGCGGGCGTGGCGTCTGTAGTTTCCTCCGGTGCGTCGTCCAACTCCGTGTCGAGTGCATCGACAGGCGAGAATTCGCCGTCGGCACGCCTGACAGCAGCGGCAGTCTCCGAGGACTTGGGCGTCACGCCGCGCGGTTCTGCTTCCGGGGTGGCACTCTCGTGAGCACTCTTGTGGTCGGCGGCGTCCGCTGCGGGTGCCGTAGATGACTTTGGGGCCCGCTTCGCCGCCGACTTCTCTGCCTCGGCGTCCGGCGCCTTCTTCTGCTTCTCGTCCTTGGATCCACCGCAGCCCATCCTTCAGTCTCTACAAGAGAGAAGAAAAACGAAGAAAAAAAAAGGAAAGAGCGAGAGAGAGCGACAATGGCGACACGACGTGCACTCAGCGTGTACGAGCTCACCTGTCGATTCAAGTGGTAGCCGTGCCTTGAGAAACTTTTGCGGCTGCCGAAGCACAAAGAGAGCCGTGGATCGACGAGGATGTCCCGGTGGTGGCCACCTGTATGTTCACTCTGAATGACGAGCGTCAAGCTTTTCTTTGTTCTCCTTGTTGTTGTTGTTGCACATGTGTGTGTGTGCACGAGTGGTTCGTTCACGGGTGAGCGAAAGAGGAGGCAGGTCAGGGGGGTGAGCGAGGTAGGTGTGTACCAGGCAAGGCAAGCACGGTGTTTGTGAAGGAGAAGGGTGAAGTGGAGGGGGGAGGGATGTGCGCCGGTGCGGATCCTCGCACGATGCGAGCCGCAAGCGACTGCACAGCCGTGCCACCTAAAACCACGAGAGAGCACGAGAAAGAAGGGACGAAATGGCAGAGCCATGAAGTTGAAGTGTCACCCTCTCCTCCTTTGCTTTTGTTTTCCCTCGCCTTCGCATGCGACGGGTGGAACTCATCGCTGGTGGGTGTGTCATCCATCCAAAAAAGAAGGCTGTCGCTCCACCCCTTGCCACACACGCGAGCGTAGGCGCGCGAGGTATTGGCGATGCTAAGGGTGTTGTTGCTCGTTGTTGTTGTCTTTAATCAGATGAGGTGGCAACGTGTGCACCGTGCTGCCTCTTGAAGAGGAGGTGAAAAGAAAAAAAGGCAAGTGTCAGAGAGAAGGGGAGCTCTTTACTGTTCGATGGCTTCTTTGTCTGATTGATCTCCATGCACACGCCTGTGTGTGTGCGTGTGTGTATGGGTCCATATTTTTTTTTGTTGTTGCCGCAGCTGTCTCTGTTGTTATGACAACCCCAGAGAGATGTTTTTGGGGGTGTTGACTGGCTGCTCACGCATGCGTGCCTGTACGTGCTTTTGGAGGCCACTCTCCGCAGTTCTGTTTGGCGGCGATGTGGTTCCCCACCGAACGCGAGGCAGGCTCGGTAACCCAGGACTTTCTCTCTCTCTCTCTCTCTCTCCATCACCCGCTTTTTCGTCAACACGGCAGCGGCGGTGGTGGCGTTAGATGGCGTAGGATGCCTTCCACTCCGTGTTGTACTTGCCGAGGGCCCACACCGGCATGGTGTTCTTGTAGCCAGGGTAGTGAATGGGGTTATTGCCGTTGAAGACACCGCTGATGCGCTCTTGTGCCCAGTCACCAGACTCAAGCTGGCGCGACATGATGAAGCGAATGCCGCGCTCCACCGCCTGCACAAGGCGTCGACGGCGTGGCAAGCTCGTCTTGCGTGCGCTGCCGGCGGCACACATGATGGCCATAACGGCCCACGCCGTGTTCACCACCTGCGAGCCGTCCGGATTGTCAACCCACACCTGCCGCACGCACGCGTTGACGTCCTCACCCCATCCGCCGTCGCTGTTTTGGTGCTGCAGCAGAAAGTCGACGAGGCGCATGCAGTGGGGGTGGTTGGCCATGTCCGTGAGCTCGCCAGAGACGCGCAGGGCATCCGCGACAAGCCACGCCGCGTACGTGAAGCACACGGCCCAGCTGCCGTAGAAGCTGCCGTCGGCCCGCTGCTTTCCCAGCACGCAGGCAATGCCCTCGCTGATCGCCCGATCCACATCCGCGCGGCGGTACTCGGGGTGCTGGCGACGAAACAAAGCCAGTGAGTGAATGCAACTGCTGCTGCACTCGGCGTAGCTGTACTCGACCATGACATCCTTGAACAGTTCCGCGCAGTCAAACAGCTCGCAGTAGTAGGGAGCACGGGTGGGCTCGTACGAGGCCCAGCCACCGTCCCCGCCGGCGTTGCGCAGAGACAGCACCTCGTCCACGGCGTCGTAGACGCGGTTGACCGGGAAAGGCAAGTGCGGCAGCAACAACACGACGCGCAGCCCTTCCGCGGTGCAGTCAGACACTTGCCAACCCTGCGGGCTCGTGGAGAAGTTCCACGCACCCTTTGTGCGGTGGCGGAAGAAGTACTCCGCGGCGATGGGATCTTCTTGAACCTGGGCAATGTCCACGTAGTGGTGGGCGAGGCTCATCGACTCCGGGTGGATCATCTCCCGCTGACATGCGCAGACCGCCTGCACCGCAAATGAGGTGTCCCACAGCTGCGAGCCGTTGTACCCGTTCATGCGCATGCCAGTGGGGCCCATGAAGAAGTAGTCATCCAGTCGCTCCTTGTGGTGCTGGAAGCGCACGCTGTGCTCGCCCTCGCGAATCCATGTGACGAGCATGTTCAGCGCCTTATTCACCGGCCCGAGACAGATGAAGTGCGTGTTCTCATCATCGTACGCCATGTGCTTCCAGCTCTCCTCGAGGGCGTAGCGCCGAAGGAAGCGGAGCGGGCGGCGCTCGTACAGGTCAAGGCACTTCATGGCCACCTTGAAGAAGGTGCTGGTAGGGGTGTACAAGTCACGTGAGCTGACGAGGTCTCGGCACTTGCGCCAGTCAATCTCCACGTAGGGCTGGGTGTAGATCTCAGACCGGATCGCGGCGAGCACAGGGTAGTCCGGTGCCGTCCACCGCAGACCAAAGAAGTACTGGAAGGGGATGGCAATGACGCGGCTGTGGCACCACGCACGCCCTTCCGAGAAGGGAATCCACCGCGGCAGAAGAAGCAGCTCCGGTGGCAAGGGGTTCACGCCGTCCCAGCTGTAGACGCCGAGAATGCAGAGCCAGACCTTCCCCCACATGGGAGTGGAGATAGCACCGCCCTCTGCGAGAATCCACTGGCGCCCCTTGACAAGGCCGTCGTCCGTCGCCGGCACACCGAGTAGCCGCATGGAGACGTACGTGAGCACCGTGCCGAGCATTGTGCTCTGTCCCTCTGTGTGCTGCCCCCACCCGCCGTCCTCGTTCTGATAGTTGCGGAAGTAGCGAATGAGTTCAAGGCGGGTGGCTTCGCCGCCGCAGAAGGCCTCCGTCTGCGCTGCGCCCGTTGTCGAGGAGGTGGCCGGCACACCCTCACCAGCCCCACCGGTTGGCGTTGAGGACGGAGACGTGTGATGGAGCGGCTGGGCGCCGAACATGCGGTCCTGGCGCCCCTTCGCAATGATAAACTGTGAGAAGACGACACCCGGCGTCAGGAACATGCACCCGCTGTAGTCGTTGGGCCAGTGCCCAGAAAACGGGTCCTGCAGACGCAACAAGAAGTTCACACCGTCTTCCATCGCCTCCTCGGTGGACTCCCGCACGCGAGGCTTGGTCTGCCCATTCTCCTCGGTGAGTCCCAGCTGGTACTGCTCGAGCCAGCGTCGCTGCACGAGCTTGGTCGACAAGATGTCTGGCTTGATGAGCTTCACCGCCTCTTCCGCCGAGCGCGCCGGGTTCTGCTGCACAAGCTGCTCATAACTTTGAACGGAGGGCATGCCTGCCAACTGCGCACGACCGAGGACGTTGCCTTCCTCCTCAGCGAAACGGATGTGCTCCACGCCGCCAGACTTGGGTGCGCAATACCAGCGCTGGCGACCGTCCTCGCAGCACAGATGCCAGTCCTCGAGCGGGTAGCGTGGGTCGGCCTCGTGACGCACGGGCCGGACGTGCGGAACGCTGTGGTAGGGCCACGCCAGCTGGAAAGACAGCCACGTTCGTCGCTGACGCCGGTCGAGCCAGGTCAGCAGCAGGTGCGCCAGCAAAAGCACCGGCGACGCCACGATAAAGAAAATAATGGTCAGCACGCGAATGCAGCAGCGCACGCACAACGCGGTGAGCTGCTCACCGAGGCGGCGAGGTGGTTCGGGGACAACAGTCGTAAAAGAAAGTGTGCGCTGGTACGCAACGAATTCCTCGTGTTTCTCGTGAAAGCTGCGCATAGGGTGCTGGATCTTGTCGGCCAGACGGCGGAGCCATCCCGCTGGTGGCTGTCGTGATGACGTGCCAGGCTGCGACAGACTCCCCGCGCGCGCCTCCGACGCCGAGCCAGCGCGCGGACGACTGGGTGAGTGGGAGGATGTGTTGGGAAGAACGTGTGACGGAACCGACTTGCTGTTGGGCGAGCGCTCGTGCCCTGGCAGACGTGCGCGCATCGTGCTCATCTCTCGGTCTCACTGGTGTTGACGTGTCTGCTTCCCAGTGACAACCAGATTCTTCTTTTGTTGTTGTTGACGGCTCTTCACGTTCCGTCAGTGACAAATTTTGATTGCGTGTGTGGTTCGCGTAGCGAGCAAAGCAAGCAATGGTTGTTGCCTGTGTGGACACGTCGGGCTGCTAGGAAGAGGAAGCGAGAGAAGATTTATGTTTCTTTTTCTCTTTTTTCGGTGTGCGTGTGTGTGAACGTCACCGGACGCGACGTTGTCCTCTGACCAGAGTCGTGTGGGTGTGTTCAGCGAAGGCCACCACGGGGAGACGGTACTGACACCTTGGGAGAAGAAGAGGCAGAGGGAGAAGAAAAACAAAAGGTGTGGATCAAAAAAAAATTGAATGCTGGCTTGACAGATACGAAGGAGGGTTTATTTAGCTTTTTCAAGTGATAAGCGGGAGGTGCGAGCCACACAATCACACACACACAAGGGCAGGGTCGCAAAGCGAGCGAGAGAGGGGGGAGAAGAGAAGGTAGAAGAAGGGGGAAAGTGGGGGTGGAGGTGGAGAGAGAGAGACCGCATCGTCAATTGAGAAGCCGACGGGGAATGCTTAAGAAACAAACAGAAGGGGGTACTACAGTCCATCAGGCGCCCGATCACCACCGCGACACGACCCCCACACCATTGCCTTTACCTCTCTCCCTCTCCCTCTCGCTGTCGGCTCTGCATGCGAGTGTGTGAACACGTTTGTGCAGGTGTGGGTGGGGGGAATGAGAAAAACAAGCAAAGCAAAAAGGTGCTCATTGTTTGACGAATCTCGTGGTGGGCAGCACACTCTCTTGTTGTTTGATTTTTGTTTTGTGGGTTTGAAGTCAGTTGCGATGGGCAAGGCAGCCCATGACGCACGAATGCCTGTTCTTATCGTTGTTGGCTTCACGCGGCGCGTCAGCCTCTCGCTCCTTCACTCCCCCCCTGGCTCCCACCTCAGCTACTCACCACCGTGCACGGCGTGGTCTGCATTCACAGCAGGAGGGGCGGTGACTGAACCAGCGCCACTAGGCAACAATGGCAGCGAGCGCACGCTCTCTCCACCCGCGCGACCGGTGGAGGGCAGGTCACCACTTCCGGTGCGGGCCAGGTCTACAAGTCCACCGGCGCCGGGAGAGGGTTCACGTGAAGGGCTCACCGACATGGCTTGTGCCTGCAGGCGGTCCGAGGCCTCCTCGACAAGGCGCAGCAGCTCTTCGCAGGTAGGGCGTGCGGCCGGCTCCAACTGCAGGCAATGCGCGCAGATATCGACCAGCTCGGGGCACTCCGGGCACTCAGGGACCTCCGGTGGCTCCTCCGTGTATTTGAGTAAATTGATGATCTGCTCCTCGCTTTCAAAGTCGTACTCGTACCACGGCGCTTCACCGGACATCATCTCGATCATCGCACAGCCAACAGACCAAATGTCGCTGGCTTTGGTGGGGCCGGCCGACGCCCCATCATCACGGCCGCTGCGGAACAGGGCGGGGTCCATCCAGCGCAGCGTACCGGCGACGTGCAGGGTGCCGCCGGTGGAGGTCGTGTTCTGGCCTAGTGCGCCTCCGTCCTCGCCGCTGCGCGGTCGACCAGCCTGCCCTGCCTGCCCTGCCTCGGCCGGTGTCGTCGCATTGGCCACGGCGGCGTGCGGGCGGTTCAGCAGCCTGGCCGTGCCGAAGTCGGTGAGCTTGGCACGGCCGCGCTCGGTAATGAGAATGTTCGCGCACTTGATGTCGCTGTGTACAATGTTGAGCTGGTGTAAGTACGCGAGTCCCTCCAACGCCTGCCGCAAATAGGCGTAGATGACTCCAGGGCTGAGCGCACCGAAGTTGTCTAGCAGGTGCCGCAGTGAGCCACCAGGAACGAACTCGAGTAGAATGTTAAAGTACGTCTGGTTCTGCGACGAGCCGTAGTAACGCACAATGTTGGGGTGCACCGCCTTGGACAGCACGTTGATCTCCTCTTGCAGGGACCGGTACTGCTGGAGAAGGGCCTTCGCCTCGGGGTCGTCACGGCCCTGCACGGTGATGGGCAACGGCACCCGCTTCACCGCGATGAGCTGGCCATTGGTGAGGTTGATGCCGAGGAACACCTCCGCGTTGCCGCCCTTGCCGAGCATCTCCTCCCCGATCTTCCACTCAATCGTCTCGCGGGCGCGGTGGCGGCTGCCGCTCGCAAAGTTGGACTGGCTGCCGCGGCCGCCCTTGCGCGAGCCGTTGGGAGTACGGGCACCGCTCGCGAAGCTGCTGTTGTCGGGCGTCGACTGCAGCGGGCGCGGTGTGGCGCCGCGTCGCGACGCCGCGAGGGAGTTGACCACGTTTCCAGGACCGGCTGGCGAGGCGCGCTGGCTGCTGCTGCTGCCCATCAGCGATGAGCTTGGCCGCGCGCTAGGCCGGTGCTGGCGCAGCGGTTGGCCGTACTCGTCCGTCAGCGTGAAGACGAAGCCGAGGAAGAACTGTGATGTGCTGAGCCGGAAGGTAATAAGGGCGTTGTCGTGGAGGACGCAGCTCTTGCCTTTCCCGACTCGCTTCGCGTTCACGAGGGTGCCGTTGGCGCTGAGGTCTGTCAACGTGACGATGTAGTTCGGCGGCGGCGACACGCTCGTCGGCCCGGGTGAGCCCGGCCCCCCAGCGCCGTTGTTCGCGTGGTGGCCGTGGCGGTTCGCGCTAGTGACGTCCGTCACGTTCGTGTCTGTCCTGCTGCTCGGTGCGATGGTGCGCGTGATGCTGAAGTGAACACTGCTGACGAAGGTGTCCGCGACGACCACAGTGCACTTGCTGCTTCTACCAAAGCGGAAAGGCACGTCGAGGGGCACCCGAATTCGGCACGACGGGACCGATGACTCGTCACGTGACACCAGCATCGCCCAGAGGCCTTCTATCGGCTTCTGAAGTGGGGTGTGCGTGCTCATGGAGGGGATGCGACTGCGGCTGCCTCCCACGCTCTCCTCAACGGCAGTAGGCACGCCGCCGCCGCTGGTGTTGTGGTGGAGGTTTTGGTGGTGATGGAGGCTGGCGTGGCTGCGGCCGGGTGCGGGGTGGCTGGGGGAGTTGAGGCCGGCGACGGACGGCACATCCTGCGAAGTGGACGGGAGGTCAGAAGAGGCCGGGTAGTTGGGGTGGCTACCGCTGCGCACGCTGTTCATGCTCGGTCTGCGACCGTCGCCAACGACGCCATCAGCGGCGGCATCGGCCGTGCTGGGATTGGGCAGCATGGACTGGCTCAGTGATGGCGGTGCACCACGGGAAGGTGGCTGTGGCTGTTGGTGGTGGTGCGACTCTGGGTTCACGGAAGGACCGCTCAGAGACGGCGAGGCGCGACTGCGCGAGGTGGGTGTGACGAGGTTTGGGGAAGTCACACTGCCACGGGCCACGCTTGCCTCCGCTGCGAGGGGCTCCAGGCTAGTTTCTGTCACGCCCGGAGATGGCGGGAAGGCGGCCGCAGAGGTGTGCATGGGCTGCGAAGCGTGGACGTCGCTGGCCAGGCTTGGCGCCTGTGGCTCCACAGCAACGTCGCGGCCGCTGTCATTGGGCGGTTCACCGACCATGTCGTCGCCGTCCACGCCACCAGCCTCACCAGGCTCCTCGTCACGTCCGGGCGGTGGATACACAGAAACCATGGGGTAGCGGTGTGGGCCGCCGGCGAGTGTGGCTCCCGAGGTGGTTTGGCGTGGCGGAGGCGGAGGTGGCGGTGGTGCTAAAGGGCCCTGTGAGGCGCCTGCGGAGCGTGTCGGGGTACCAGCGGAGGCGGATTCGTTCGGCAGCTCCTCGGCGAGCGGTGCAGGCGTGACAGGGCTGCCCGCCGACGCCGGTTGCGCGGCCGGCTCACGATAGATGCCCGTCTGGTCGCGCGACGGGACTTCGGGCTGCGGGCCTTGTGACGCATCGGGAAGAGGTGGCGGCGACGCGCGTGTCTGCGTCGCGACCTCAGGCGGCGTCCCGGCGTCCCCGCTCCCGTCCACGCCACCCTCATGCTCTGGCGGAGGCGGAGGCGGGGGTGGGGGGACCTGCGGCAGCGACGAAAGCGCCTCGCCCGGTGAGGCCCGGCCACTGCTGCCTGTCTGCGGTACCCCGTCTCGGGGCCCCTGCTGACCAATGCCTGCGGCACCAGTCTTGGGTCCGCGCGGTGCATTGGGTGCTTGCTGGGTTCCTCGTGTCAGCAACGGCGGTGGTGAGGCAGCGCGTTTGGGTTCGTCCTCGAAGGCGTTGAGCAGCTGGACCAGCGTCTCCGCGAGCGTCTCTGCGCGCTTCACCTCGCCTAGCTCGCGCGACGAGAGCCGAACCGTGCACGTGGGTGGGGAAGAGAGCGCGCCACCGCAGCCGGCGCCCCCACCGGTGTTCGTGCGGTAGCCGGCACGCCGCTCGGCGTCGCGGACAGCGTCCAGCAGGTTCTGCCGCGCGGCCACGGCAGCCGCTGGCGACAGCGACGAGCTGTTCGGAGAGAGCTCGGTGCCCGGCAACGCGAGCGACCGGGGCGTTTGGCGCTGCGGCTGTTGCTGCATGCCGCTGCTTTCCTCGCTGCTCACGCCAAACTCGTAGGCGTGGATGGCATCCTTGACAGCGGCGACGAAGCGCAGTGTCGTGCTGCCCTGGCCCCACAACGACGGCAGCCGCGGCAACGTCGGGGACGCGGGGCCGCGCGGGGAGCCGGGGCCGCGCCGTGGCGGAAAGGAGCACGAGCCGTCGAACCCAGCGAGCAGGCCGGCGCCACCCTGGGTCGCCTCGCCGCTTGCCGACACGACGGACGCGCTCGCTGCCAGTGAGGCGGCAGAGCTGGGGTGGTGTGGCGCTGTGGGTTGCTCAGGTCCAGCGGCAGCGGCGGTGGCAGCGGCGGCGGCAGGTGCGGCCCGCAGCAGTGGCGCCGTGTCATCGAAGAAGCTGGCTGACTCCATGGACTGGTAGGGCTGCTCGAGGAGAAGCAAAAGTGGGGCGACGTCCTTCGCGAGGCGGCACAGCGTGCGGACGGCGGCCGTGCGCGTGTAGTGCCCACCCTGGCGCTCCCCGCCGCCGTCCGCACCGGCTCGCTGCGAGGTCAGGAGGTCAGCCGCTGTCGGCCAGTGCCCTGATGACGCAGAGACGGCAGCGCTGCGGGCGGTCCACGGTGATATCAAGGCCTTCTCGTAGTCCTTGTCGTCGAGGGCACCGCACTCCTCGGCGTGCAGCCACCCCTGAAGGGGCCGCAGGCACGACAAGTAGAACTGGCGGCTCTCCTCGGCAGTGGCGTGCGCAGGATCGGCAATGTGAGAGGTGTAGGGAGTGACCAACGACGACCCTTCGCCCAGCGGCGGCAGTCGCAGCAAGCCTCGGCAGCCGTTGAGCGCATTCAGCGTCGAGCGCGCTGTGGGTGTTGACCCCTGGCGACCTTCGGGCCCGCGGGAAGAGGACCCCAGACTGGCGGCCAACGAGCTGGAGAGCGGTGGGCACGGCGAGCCCGGCGAGGACCCTGACGGCACGGCGGACGAGGTGGCTGGCTGGCGCGGTACGCCGGCGACGCTGCGTGGAGGGGTCTCCAGCATGACATCGTCGTCTTCCTCGGGTTGGTCAGCTTGGGGTACCTTCCCTTTCACAGCATCCACCGTCGTCGACGGCACCTTGTTCAGCACAACTGCCTCGTCTTCGCCAGTCAGTGCCGCCGCCGCCGCCTGCTCCTCCGCGTCTGAGCCGAGCAGCATTGGCACCCAGCTCTGGTAGCTTGGGAAGCCCACCATCTCCGTTGCACTGCGGTTCGTCACCAAGGCCGCGGCAGGCGACCAGTACTGCACCACGCCACTCCGCGGGTGCACGAGCGCCACCGGCAACGACAGCGCATCGAGCACACCGTGGAGCAGTGGACGTCGGAGCATGACCAGGAATGGGCTGGAAGACAACGCGGCAGCCGACGCCACGGCGGTGACGGAAAGGGCAAGCGAGGCCACAGGCGCGATCCACGCGTCAAGGGTGAGGCAGAAGTCGCGGGTGGCACCTTGCGCGGTAGGGCGCTGGCCTCGCCAGCACAACCGCCGCACGGGGCTGCCCACGGCGGTCTGCTCAACATGAACATCCTCCGGCGATGCGGTGGTGCCGTCCTCATCGGCGGTGCCCGACACCAGTTTTCCGTCTCCGGCCCGCGCTGACGCCTTCGCCGCCCATCGCACGTGTTTCTGCGGTGTGGATTTGCTCTTGTGGCGCTGGAAGCGGTCCGCCTTGGCCTCCCCGCCGCGGGTTGCCGAAGGTAGTCCGGTGGCGCCGGTCGACCGCCAGCTGTGCGCGGCCGCAGAGGAAGACGCACAGAGTGCCTGCAGGCTCGCTATCGTGGCGGTCGCGTCGGCCACCTTCAACCACTTCAGAGAGTCCTGCAGTCGTCGACGCCGAAGATGCTGCGCGGGGGCGCCGAGCAACGACGCCAGGGTCGGGCTCGCTTCGACAATGACCAAGTCCGTGGTGAGGACGAGGAAAGGCGAGCACAGCTCCTCTGTGTCCGCGAACGGGGACACGGACACCGGCGGTGGAGACGGCGCAGGGGGTTGGGCAGCCGGCCCCACAGCCGCCGCCGCCGCCACACCAGCCACAGCGGTCGCTGGCTTCGCCTCCGTGTGGGGCTCGGCTGGAGGTCGCGTGGCGGTGTGCCCATCGTTGGCCTGTTCACCAGCAGACGGCGACGGTGGTGATTGTGGTGGTCGGGCGGTCAAGGCGGCGGCTGGTTGCGCGACGGCATCCGCCGCGGCCGAGCGCTGTTCGCGAGACTTGGTCGCCGGGGTGGGTGGCGCTGCGGCGGTCGTGGAGGTGGCTGCCGCACGGTGAGCCAACACGCGGCGTGGGTGGTTGCCGAACCCACTGGATGAGAAGGCGGTTGGCGCCGCCAATGTACTCGAAGCCATCGACACGTGCGGGTCGTACGAGGCGGCGGAGAAAGAGCCGCTGAAGGCAGCGGAGACGTTGTTGCCTCGTGCTTCACCGCCACCGGTGCCGCCACGACGACGGACCACAGGCAGCTGTTGGCGTACTTTGTGCCTGTACTCCACACCTCCCGCGGCGAGACCCTCACGCGAAGGTGAGCCGTCATGGTCCGACACTGCCACTGGTGAGGAGGACGATGGCGTGGCCCACGCGCTGGTCAGCGGCACCGGGGGCGGAGGGGGCTCTGCAGCGGCAGCGGTGTAGTAGTGTGCGGCCGCCGCACTCACATCGATGGGTTGCCCGGCGGGCCACAGAGGCGCGGGGCAGACTTCAGTGCGGCGCGGCGGCGGCGGTGCCAGCCCGGGGTGGTCTAGGTCGCCGTCCCGAGGCGCCTGCCACGATGCGGTCGTGTACAGTAACAGAAGGCTCACAAAGCCCACCACTGGCACGACAAGCCACAAGGCCATGATGAGCAGCGGCCCGGCGCGCACAGCGCCGTGCGGCGAGGCGATCTGCGCGACGAGCGCCGCCATGTGCAGGACGCCAATGATGAAGTCGACGAGCAGCGGCAGGCGCAAGGCGAAGAGAAACCAGACATGCAGGAGCGCAACCTTGAACGGCACCTCAGCCGGGAACGACGTCGCCAAGCCGTAGTGCGTCTCGTCCGTGAAGACGATCGTGTCGAGGCCAGAGGCGACGAGTGCGCGCCGCGTCGTCGTGACGGCCATGACCTGCGGACTGACCACCACGAGGGCACCCAGTAAGAGCAACACGCCGCCGGGGATAACCTCGCGGTGGTACGCCTGACGCAGACAGCACGTGTCCCGGGGAGTCTTGTCGTCAGCCGCAACGCTGGCCACCGCGGCCGGCAGCCGCTCCTCACCTTCTTCGAACGAATAGGTGCGCGATGGGGCGGCCGTCGCTGCCTCCCTCACCTGCACGTTGGCGGTGGTGCCATCGTCCTCCATCAGCCAGGCCAGACGCTTCTGCAAGGCCCGCTCCGCGTCGCGCGCGAGGCGTCGCTGGGTGGCAGCCTCCAATTGCGCGTAGGCAAGCGCACCGGCGGCGCCAATGACAAACGAGAGCACAACGAAAACAATGTGGATGGGATTGGCCGACCATGGTAGGAAGAAGAACACAGCCGTCAGCACGCCGATGAGCAGCAGGCAGAGCCACGCAGGCAGTGAGGCAGCGCTCTTGAACGACGCACGGGCCAAGTGCGAAGACCCGCAGCCTGTCCCACCTTCGGCACAGGCGCCACAACAACAGCCGTTTCCACAGCAGTAGTCATCGTCATAATCACAACCACCATCACCGTCATCATGGTACGCACCACTGTGGCCAAGGGCAGCGCGGTGAGCGGAGGGCTTCGAGCTGGAAGGCGTGCCTATCCGGTCCATGTCGCGGTAGTCGCCGTCGTCGCCGCCGGACTGAATGGGCACTGCGCAGGGAAGGCCTGGTACTGTTGTGAGGCGCACGTCCTCGAGGCGTGCGTCGCTACGACCCTTGTTGTCACTGGGGCGATTGGAGGCGACAGTGGGGTCCGGTGCGGGTGAAGCCTGTGGTGTCGGCGTCGGCGTCTCCGAGTGCGTGATCGGGGTGGCGTGAAACGTGCTGGAGGTCAGCGGTGGCGGCGGCGGTGAAGTGCGATTCGACGAGGGCTGCGCGTGAGCGGGGAGCTGCTGTTGTGGTCCATCGTGGCGCTGGTCGTCCATGCGGTCGGGAGCAGGAACAGGTGACGGTGACGAGCTCGGCTGGGAGCGCCACATCTCCGCCTCGTCATCCGTCGCCGTGACGCCGAGAGTCATCCCGTGACTCAGAGCATCAGGGACATGCGGTGCGTGCAGTGGAGGCGGCGGCGGCGGTGGCGGTGGTGGGTGCCGTTCAACTCCCGCGGTGTGTCTGCTATGGGTACGGTGGCTCACCTGCGGTTGCGCAAGGGCAGAGCTCATTTTTTTGTTTGTTTGTTTCCTCCTTCTCTCCTGATTTATTTGCTTTTGAAGCCAATGCCACTCGTGCTGAAGTGACCGCAGCTCTCGCCGTTGAGGGAGAGGGTCTGCGGTGCGAAGAATGGGAAGCTCGCAAGTCACCGCAGCGGCAGGTCGGGCGGGTACGGCCGACACGCAACTAGTTGTGATGAGCAAGAAAAAAAAAAAGTCGACGGAGGACAAGACAGAGACTAGAATGCGGCGTGAGGGTAATGGGATAAAACAAAATGAAGAAAAGGCGGAGTGCCAACAACGAAGGCTCTCTTTCTCTCTCTTCTCTCTAGTTCTAATGCACGGAAGAGAATGAATGGTGGGTGGGCTGGAAAAGGTGGAAAAACAAACAAGAATACCAGGGAAGAGACAATGGTGGAGAAGAAGAATCGAAGAAAGCAAAGATGTGGGGGCGGTTGGAGGGCTCCCTTCTCTATCTCTTCTCTATCTCTCCTCTGTTTTTTGTCTTGCGACGAAGCAGGCCTTTCGTGCCACCTACGTGTGAAACAGCAAGAAGAAAAGAAGAAGCAGCGGTTGGAAGGAGGAGTGAAGAGATCATGCACGAGTGTAGAAAGGCAGTCGACGCAGAGTGAAAGGGGGGAGGGAAGAAAACAAAAAAGGGGAGTGAATCCCACCGACACCACGGGACGCGTGTGTTTGATGAGCAGTGATGACGGTATGAAGCTCACGTGCAGCGGTGCCTTTCCTGAAGCGTCAGATGTGCCTCTCACCCTCCCTGTACCCCGTCCAGTCCCGTCCTGCGAGGCTGGTGCTTGTGGAGAGGGAGAGCCGTGTGGCGCCTCATCACTGGGCGGAGTGAACGTGTCGGCTTGTGCGTGTTGTGCGTGTCTGAAATTGTGAAGAGGCGGCGGAGGCGGTTGGTACCCGCTGCGCCTGTGCTAGTTACGTGTGTGTGTGTTTGTGTATGTGTGTGTATGCATGTGTGCCTAACGATGTGCCCAAGCAGGAAGGGAGACGAGCAGAAAGCCGAAGGCAAGTAGAACGGTACCTCAGTGATGTGCGTCACACGCCGATCTCTCCTCCAGCCACCCCACCCCCAAACCCCCTTCTCATCACCTCCCTCCACCTCCAATCCCACACACGAACACACACGCGTTGACTTGATACGGGTTCAAGGGGACGAGGTGTGTGCGTCCGCCGCTGTGGGCTCCACGCTAGCGTGGGCAATGCTGTGGTAAATGTCGCGCCGCATGCGCAGCGCCCGCCAGACGTCCTCGATGATTCGATTGGTGGCGTGGTCGCGGCGATCGAGTGAGGTGGCGTTGAGCAGGATCATGCGCGCCTCGCGGCTGAGCTGTTTTGCGAGCTGAAGTCGAGCACTCATCCGGCATCGCCGTTCATTGACAGGGTGTTGCCGGAAGAAGCGTTCGGCGGTGCCGTTGAGGTGCAAGTACAGCACCAAGGCGGCGTTCTCTGTCTCGGAGAGAAGAGGCGGTGTCCAAGGTCCGGTGCTCTCCAGGTCCTCCTCGGTGGCGGTCCCGTTGGCCAGCCGCACCGCGCGGGCCTTGGCGGCGCGTCGCCGCAGACGGTCGTTGACGACGGCCTTGTGCTCACGTCCGCGGTGCGTGTAAGCAACGAGTAGAGGATCGCGCAAGACACCGAGGAAGTGTGAGTTCCGTCGTGGGGCATAGGCGAGCGAGGACCACGCTTGTGTGAGCGCCTGCTGCGTGGCGAACGGCAAGTCAAAGGCTGTGGTGAGGTGAGGCACCTCGTCGTCGTCATCGTTGTCCGTGCGCGTCGCCTCGGCACGGTGCGTCGCCTGCCGCTGCGTGTGGGCCGTCGCCTTGCTCTCGCGGGCTTCGTCGAACTGTTTGAGTAGCTCGCGCACGCGAGCGGCAGGTGACTGGCCGTCTGGAGAAGTAGGTAAGGACGCGGACGACGAGGTGGGCGGGCTCGACGACGTATTCAACACACTCGTCAGGTCAGCACGCATGAGCGTCACCAGCTCCTCCGACAAACTGCCAACGAGCCATGTGAGAGGGTTGATCAGCCCATCTTGCTCGAGCTCGACCGGGGTGCGCAGGAAGACGCTGAGAAACAGAGGTGATGACTCGACGAAGCGCAACGGGTCCATCAAGAAGAATCTGTCGTGTTCAAAGAAATATTGCGTCCGCTTCAACGGCATCAAGCGTAGCTCTGTGCTCGCCGCGTGCACCGCATCGAGGTGCTTCACCATATCCTCAGTGTCCTTGTACGCGCATTTCGTGTTGTTCACGCCAAAGGACCCTTCTCCCACAGCGGGCTCCGCAGTGTGGACAGTGTCGTTGTGGTGACCTGCCGTCCCACCCTGCGAGGCCGTCGGTGCTGCGCCGGCACGGGCCGGCATTTGCGTGTTCGAGAACATGCGCCAGGTGGTGGTGGTGGTGCTCGCGGGACTGGCGTCCCTTGTGCCGGCTGTGCGGTGGGGGCGGCGGCGGCGGCCACCGATGTCGTCGTCGGTGTCGCTGTGCGGTGTCGTGACCTTGTCGGTGCCGCAGTATAGATGCCGCCGACGCCGATGTCGGGCCTCAATCCAGCGTAGCATCTCCGTCTGATACATCGCTTCACGCTCCGCGCGTGCGCCGGGCGCCTCCGCCTCCAGGCGGTGCGCCTCGAGCATGAACAGTCGCAGGAACGGGGGCAGAGCGGGGTGCGAGTGTCGAGTCGCATTCCAGTGCGCCACGGAGGCGGCAGAAGTGAACTGAGCGTGCGTGCCGGCGCGAACGTGATCGCGGAGACGAATCGCCGCGTCGAGCACAGCGCGAGGGAGCCAGAACGGCCGGCTTCCTTGCAGGTAGGGGAAGAACAGCACTGGTGAGCGCCCGCGCAGAATCGTCGCGTAGCTGGCTGTGGTGCCGCCTCGCAGCATGGAGTGCACCTCCTCTGCCGCCAGCGGCGTCGGCGCGCGCAGGTGGTCGCTCGCGTAGATGACTTTGACCGCGTCATCATCTGGAAGCGACGACGACGGCGCCGACGGCGGTGCGCCGACGTTCCCGCTCTGATCCGGCCGCTCCTGGTACCACGCCGCCACAGCTTCGGCCTCGACGGTCGCCCCATCCTGCGCCGTTACTTCACCGGCCAATGCTGTGTTCGTCCGCGGTGATGCAGACGCGCCCACCGCCGTTGTCGTTTCTTTCGTGCGACGATGGAGCATACCCCACAAGGGGGCGACGCTGTCCATCTCGATCTTCTCGTCCACGTAGTTTTCACCGACTGCCTGCCCGAGTGTGTGGATGCGGTTCGCTGTCAGGCTGTTTTCATCACTTTCGTCGCCGAGGTAGACGCGCATCTGCTTCTCGTAGTAGTAGGCCTGGTTATGCGCGACGAGAGGGAGAAAGGTCTGGCCTTGGGGAATCGTGCGCTTCGTGTCAAATTCAGTGATGACGTCTGCCAGGGTGGCGTCGGTCGTCGTCGCGGCATCGGCCACGACGAAGGCAGAGGTCGGATCCTGCGTCGACGGGTCGGCGGAAGCTGTGGCGCGGCTGTCCGCGCGGTTTTCACCCTCCCCATCCTGCGCAGGTGCGGTCGCGCGGACACCCGTGTACGTCCACTCGGAAGAGTAGCCCACGCGATCAAACGGGGTGAGCACGCCCACCGTCGACGGCACCAGGCTGTACTTGAAAATCTGCGAAAGAGAGAACATCTTGCGTGCCAGGCGCGACTGGGACTGGCGCAACACGTACAGCGTCTTGTGCAGCATCTCGAGCGCACTGACCGGGTCGGCAACAGGCGGCCCGTAGCACCGACTGAAGGAGAGGCCAACCGCGTGGCAAGGTAGGTGATGCCGCGAGATGTAATTGACGACGAGGTTGGTGACGTAGTTGTATACGTACTCCTCTTGCTCACTCATTGTTACACCAGACATGACAGACGTGACGGTGGCGTTCGGCGCGGCAACGTGCTGGCGCGCCGCGAAGAAGAGGGCGTGGAAGCACAAGATGTCATTCGCACCACCGCAGGCCAGCATCACCTCCTCGCGCGTCCAGGTCAGGTTGCTGCAGAGCAGGGCCGAATCACTTTGCCATGGGAAGAACAAAGACGGGAACACCATGCTCGCTCCTTCCACCGCGATGACGTGAATGAGGATGGCGGCCTCGAGACGCCACCGACGCTGTGTCCAGTGCCGGCTTTCCAGAAGCACCTGGCGAAGCTGCTCGCGGACCTCCAGCGCACGTGCCATTGTGAGGGTATCCGTGTTCGACGCACCGTCAGCGGTGCTATTCGTCGTGGATGTCGCCGTCGCTGTGTCTGTGAGAGGGTGAACTCTCTGGAGCAGCGTCGCGGCGGCTTCGTCGCGTGCAGCCTCATCCGGTGATGCCGTTGAGAAGACTGGCAGTGGAGGGTTGTTCTCACCGCTGTCCGTGACCATGGGGCCAGAGTCGGAGGCCGCGTGCCTCGCGCGCACCGACGACGGAGACGGCCGCGCAGACTCCGCTGAAGCGCTGGTGGCCGCCCGCTCCACTTCAAGGTGAGAAGTGCCGTCTCGGTGAGTTGCTGTCGTTGAGTCTGAGACAAGTGTCTGCGCCGAAGAGACTGCGGAGGAGGACGGGGAGGTGGGCGGTGCCGCCTCGCGCTCGGCGCGCACTTCACTGGCCTCCCTGCTCGTGCGTTGATCACGAAGTGATAAGAACTGTGGTGTCCCTGCCGCCAGTGTGTTCGCTTGTCGGCGGGCGTCTCGGCCGTCCGTTGCTGGCATGCCTTCCTCGTCGCCGGTAAGACGTGCACGGTTCAGGGAGTTGAGGCCTTTGTGCAGCATGCCGCCAACGGAGGTGAGGAGGAGCGTGCCATCGTCGACTGGAACGTGCGTGCCCGGCACGTCGGTACGCACACCGGTGACCTGTTCCTCACCGCGATCAGCGTCGTCTGCCGCCAAAGGGCGCGATGCCGACGGCCCGCGCGCGCCGACCCCATCACCGCCTGACGACGACGCGTTGCCAGAGGTGGCTTGACTCCTGTTCATGTTGTGCGCGTCGGAGAAGTTCGAGGTGTCGGTCTTAGTCGGGTCAGAGAGCGCCACCGACAGCAACAGGGGCTCGTCGTGGTTAGCCTCTTCGCGAGCACGACGCCAGAACTCGCGGTACCGGCCCTCACGCCTCTGCCAGCGAAGTGACGCTTCCGCCGCGGCATCGACGTTCGCGCTGACTGAGGTGGGTGGGTCATCGTGCTGTGTCCCCGTCTTTCTCGCGGTCACTGGCGGTTGTGGTCGCCACCGCTGCGTCACACGGTGCCACCAGCCACTCTCACCAGAGCTAGCTGGTCGAGAGACTTGGGGTGTCGGCACGGGTGGTCGTGAGGAGGGCGGTGCGCGAGTCGTGGCTGACGGCGTTGTGTGTGCCTCCTCCGAGTCGTCTTCGGTCGCGTGCCACGGAGGGCTGGCACCGCGCACAGCGGCTGCCGTCGGCGTGTCGGGATGTGGGCGGGTTGGCTGGTGAGCGCGCGCCTTCTCCGCTTCCAGGTTGGCCAGGAGACGCGCGCGAATGCACGCCATGTCGTAGTGGTACGTCGTCTTCATCAGGCACTCAGCGGCGGGGATCACTGTGGTCCAATAGCCATGAGCCATCTTCTGCCACGATGGATAAAACGAGTCGATGACGCCGACGCGGCCGCTGATGCGTTTCATCACTTCGCGCTCCTCCTTGGAAAAGACGGGCACGCCCGCTTCCGCAGCGAGTGTTCGGTTGTGCAGTAGCGCACACTGTGGCGCGATGGGTGCCTCCTTGTGTGCAGTGGGATCCCACGCCGGGGAGCCGCCGTCGTTCACGTCCCTCTCCGTCATGGTGTACACGACGCCGATCTTGTACATGTCAGTCTGAGTGGGGATGCCGTTCACGTTGAGTGTCACCGCCAGGTACGTGAAGAGCCGTAGCCAGGCGCCGTAGTCCGTCTCTGGGAAAAGGTTTGGTGCGTACAGGAGGGTGAGCATCGAGTCCGCGTCGGCGCTTTGGTGGAGATGCGAGAGGGCATACCGGACGGGGTAGATGGGCAGCAGCGGCAGGCAGTGAATCCATTCAAACGTGTCGAACGAGAAGTTGCCAGGCCGGAAGGGAGCGGGGATGTCGTCGGCTGTCGGTGCGCCAGTCCCCTCCTTTTTCAGGGTCGTCCCGTTGAACGAGGAGAACGGTGACTTGGATGTGACAGAGAGATTCAGCTCACGATGCGCCTCGCGGAGGCTCATTTCGAGTATAAACTCGCGCAGCGTAGCATGCATCTGCTGTGCCTCTTCTGGTGGTAGCTCATCATCGTCGTCAACGCTGTCATCGTCGGTGTCACCGTCGTAGGCGTCTGCCTCGAGGCCGTCGTTTTCGCGGACGAACGTGAGTAGGTGGTCCGTCGGGGTCGTCACCCGCTTCAGTGAGGGCACATGTGCGGGGTCGGCGGTGGCGGAACCGGTCAAGGGACTCTCGGCGACGGACGGCGTGGCGCCTTGACTGAAGGCGGTGAAACGCCGCAGGTGATCCTCGAGGCTTGGACCGAAGAGCGTCGAGTGCGTTGAGCGCGGGGGGGTCGATGGGTCGCGCGACGACGTCACGCCCGTGCCGTCACGCCCACCTCCGTGGGGCACCGTGTCGGGGGCGGTGGACGCGCCGCCCGTCGTGGCGGTGCCGGTGCTCGTGTGGGAAGCCGTCAACGACCCGGTGGAGCCTGACGGGGTGTCGTCGTCAGCTGCACGCCGCGAGTCCCGGCCCGGGGATGGCGTGTGTGTCTCGCCAGTTGGACTTGGAGGCGTCCTTTTTCGAACGACTTGCCGCTCAGGGATGATGTGAGTATTGTAGAAGCGCAGCGCGCGCATTGCCCGCTCATAGGCCGGGCCGTGCCGCCGGCCATGACCAGCGCTGGCGCCGCCAACGCCAACCGGGGCAGAAAGATCAGCGAGTTCCCGGTAGTCATCGTTGTCGTCGAGAGTACCGCCGCCTTCAGTCGAATCTAGCGGCGGTGAAGGTGGTGTTGATGAGGGTGGTGCGGGAGTCGCGTCGTCGGACGTCGTGGTGTCCGGTCCCGGCGGCGCCTGGGCAGAAAGCTCGAGCGTGTCCGTCGCTCGCGGAGTGCCGCTGCCGGCGTTGCCCTTGTCGCTGTGAGTGGCAGCCTCTGCCATGATGAGCCATCCCCACGATGGGTGTCCATCAGTCGTGGGAGACGAGACAAGCTCGCAAGCTGCACGAGAGCAGGATGGCCAGGTGCTGCTGTTCGTGCGTCGCCAGTAGTGTGAGAGTGGTTCAGGCAAGACGAACAGCACCAAGCACGCAAGCAACAGCCGTGTCAGTCGGCGTGTGTGGTTGCGGTGTGTCATGGTCGCTCAGTGTGCGTAGCGTGACTGTGCCAATGCCCTTCTTGTCAACTCTTCCTCCCACCCCTGTCGCTGCACGCGAGTATAACGGGAGGAGGCAGAAACGAACGTTCCGGGGGGTCGAGGTGCTCTGTGTGTGGTTGTGACCACAGACGACACTCTCGATCACCCTGTCGATGGCCGTTGGAGAGAGGCAGCTCAGGCGGTGCCGTGGAGTGCAGCGATGAGCGCCGCAAAAGCCACAGCGGTGGAGGATGCACCTGAGGCGGTGTGGAGCCGCGCAACGCAGAGAGGGGGAGAAAGGAGGAAGAAAAAACAAGCGCGGGCTCGCGTGATGACGAGTACCAATATGAACAACCCAAAACGGTAAAAGAAAAGAAGAGAAAGAAATAGAAAGAGCAAAGCGAACGAGAAAAAGGAGAAAAGGAGAGAGAGGGAGAGAGAGCGCGCGCGCACACGTTTTCAATAGGTCGCCGAGATGCCGGGACACGTAGAAGGAGACGAGAATGTGGTGGCCTCGCGAACGTACATGCACGGTCGCACTGACGGGGTGGAAAACAAAAAAAAAAGAAAGAAGGCAGTGGAAAATTCATTTAAACAAATATACGGAAAAGGTGAAGAGCCGGAAGGAGAGAAGGTAATTCAGTGCGTGAGGGAGCCAGTTTCCCAAGTACACGAAGGTACAAGGTGGGCGAGCGTCTCCTTTCCTCACCTCACTCCACTCCGCCGCAACACGAGATCTGCCGCGAAGGTAGAAAACGAAGGTGAAGAGGGTCGATGACGGCGGCGGGGAAAAGAGAGAGAGAGAGAGCGAGGAGGCGGCAGTGAGTGAGAGTGTCAGCACGATGGCTGCGCGTCACTCGGCATGGCTGAGTAGCCCTTGTGTGTGTGTGTGTGTGTGTGTGTCTATACGTTGCTTGTTGTCGTTGTTTGGGATGGAAGAGAGAAGAAGGCTGAAGGCCACAATGTAACGCCAGGAGCGACGCTCGCAAAAAACAAAACAAGAGGCGAAAAACGGGTCATCGGTGTTGTGCGTGTGTGAGGTGTGTTAATTCTCTTTCTCTTTCGTTTTCCTTTTTGTTCAGGTTGCCTTTTGTTTTGTTTTTGTTGTTGGTGCTGTCGCGGTGGTGGTGGCATCGGTTGTGGTGGTGCATCTTCTTCTTTTGCTTGTTTCCGTGTTGTCTGCCTGCATGCCCCACTCACCCGCTCACATGCTCGGTCTCTCACACACACACACACACACACACTCCACGTTTGACTCGCTCTTAGCTGAGACCTTTCTCTTTTTTCCTTTGTTTGTTTTGGTGGTGGGGTTTTTTTGTTGCAGTTGTTAGGGAAGCGGGAAACCACGTCATCAGTGTGCGAACAGGATTTCGCCGTACTTCCCAGTCATCCTCCACTTCTTGTACCCATTGGCTTCTGTCTGGTCCAGTCGGGTCTTGACATCACCCGGCACCCCCACACAGCACTCACTCTTGATGGTGCGTACAGCGCACACCGGAAGCACGTGCGTCGGCCAGAAGGTAGAAATGATCGTTTGAAATGACGGGCCGTCAACCGTGCACGCCGCCGGTGTGTCCTGCAGGAGTTCGTCGACGAGGGCGTGCTGGAGGGGCGTGTAGTGCGCGGCGGCCTGTGAGAGGTCGCGGGTCTGGTCGTCGTTGACGAGTGTGGAAAGGAAGTCACTGCGGTTCCAGTAGCGATCACCGACCAGGCGGCGGAAGTTGAGGTCGCCCTTGAAGATGACGAGCACACTCTGCGAGCGAATGACATCCTTGTTGGTACGATAAAGAGCCGCCGCGGACGGTGCAGAGACCGATAGGTTCGGGTGGGCGGCGGTGGCTGTTTTAGGGGTGGGATCGATGTGCTGCGTGTAGAAGTACCGGTTAATCACCCGCGGTGGCAGGTCACGGTACTCGCTCGGCTGCGTCCACACAGTGTCCGCCTCCACCGTGAAGGCATGGCGGCGAAAGGCGTCGCGCACACGTGCGACGAACGGCTCCATGACAGTCTTGAGTGCCTCACGCTCCGCCGGGGTGCGTGGATTGGCTTCTGTGTCCGCGTACGACTGCTCGAGTAGGTGCAGGGTGTAGCCAAAGTCAGCTGGGGTCACATCAGAGACGTAGTAGGGCATCGGTTTGACGTGGAAGCGCACCGTAGGCGATGCGGCTGTGTTGTGCGCCGCCTCCAAGAACCACAGGGCAAGGCAGATGTCGCTCAGCACCTCAACGCCGACGTTGTCCGTCACGATGTCAAGATGGTTCACGAAGGCAGGGTCGGTATTGGCGCGCGCACGCTGCACATGCGCCTTGAGGTACCGCTCCACCCCCTCGGTCTCGTTGCCGACCAGGTTGGGATCCTGTGCGTAAGCAGCGGCGTGTTCACGTGCGCGGAGTGCCGCGAGCCGAGCGTCCGCATCTTCGCCGGCGTGTTGGTCAGCCGTGGTCTGTGCACCGCCACCGCCGCTCCCACCGCCGTGCGCGGCTGAGAGCTGCTCAATTGTAAACATCGAGAGATCCAGCCCATTGCCCCACAACGTCCATCGCAGCAAAACGCCGACAAAGTCGTCGTCGGCCGCCCACGGTGCGCATGCCAGCATGGGGGCCACACGCACGTTGAGGAAGTTCAGCAGCACGTCGGTCTTCTCCTGCAGGAAGATGTCACGGTAGGGGCTGAAGGCGATATCACGGGCAGGTAGCAGACTGTCGTGTGGATACGACGGCAGCAGGTCAGCGTAGGGGATGTGTCGGCGCTTGCCATCTGCGGTCGGCGTGCTGACAATGATGCCCTTCGCGGTGGCCAGAGGTGCCCGAATCAACGAGGGCGGCATCGACGCCGCCAGCGATTGCTCTGGCATGACAGGCGCAGAGTGATGGCCGGGCGTACGGAACAGCGGCTCGAGGGCATCAGGGTGCGTGGGGGGCAGCAGCACGGTGGGGTCCTGGGAGTAGAGCGGGTGGTCGGAGTAATGCGGAGTGATCGCGTTGCACTCGGTCAGCGCCGTGGGGGTGGCGGCGGCGGCGGTGGCGGCCTCGACAGCGCGCTGGGCTGCCTGACCACCGGCGTCGGTGAGCATGAGGTACTGCCAGAGAAGGTGATAAAAGTAGATCTCGCCGTGAATCCACGGGATCTGGCCCCAGCGAGGGGCGATGGACGTGAACGGATTGTTGCCCTTCGTCGCGTGAGAGGCGCGTTCAGCGGGGGGTGGCACTGCCGCCCCGCCGGCCGCGACCGTGTCGTACTCGCTCGTGAAGGCAAAGTTGCGCAGCCACGCTGGCACCACCGACTGTCCAGGTAGCGGTGGCACCGCTTTGTTGTTCTTGGCTGACTCGATGAGCTCTTGCACCAGCCGCGCGCCTTCCGCCGAGACTAGCGGTGCCCCCGCCGCGGTCCGTCCCTTCAGGTTCTCCTGCAGCGTGCGACTCAGTACCAGGGGAATGCGCTGGTTCATCGTGACGGAGCGGAACTCTGCGGCGCCGGCGTCGCGAAATCGCACGAGCGTTGGCAGCCTCACACCAGGGTGATCCAGCGCCGCCTCGAAGAGCCGCTTCAGCTCCCCCGCGTCGCTCCACAGGCCGATGCTGCAGCACCCACCCACCTGCGCGCCTGGCGCCGAGAGGATCTTGTGCAGAGGGAAGTGCCGGCGGCAGAACATGAAATCACGCGGACGCAGCACGTTGAGAATGGGGCAGTAGTCGTTGGCGCCGTCGCCGATGAAGATGATGGTGGGATCGATGAGCGTGGTGGTCTGCAGGAGTCGCTCAATGATAATGGACTTGCACATGTTCGGCTTGTTCACGCAGCACGGGCAAGTGTGGCCGGAGGGCTCGTACCAGCCGATGCGTGACCGGCGCACAAAGCCACCAGAAAGATTGGTGGCGGACGCGTTGTGTACGGCGTCACGCGCGGCCTCGTCTTCGCCACAGCGATTGACCACCGACGACTTGTCGGTGGCAGAAGAAGCCGGGGAAGACGGGTCCACGCTCTCGTAGGGGTTGCTGTGAATCTGCGTGATCATGTCTGACACGGCGGGCAACCGTGCCTCGAGCGCGGCGTCAATGAAGAGCAGGTTCGAATCGCTGGCGATATCAATCTCCAGAAACGGAGGGATTGGCAGGGTCGCGTCATTGCCGGCTGGTGTGGCGGACACTGTCAGATATTCGTTCTGCTTCTGTCGAAGGTAGTCGAAGACAGCAGGCATGCCAGGATCGAGCGTGACGCTGGCATGTGCGGCATCCCGCAGCTCCGTGGCGGTGAACGGTGCGCACGTCGTGTCCATCAGCTTCGTCCACTGAAGGCGGTTTGGGCTCTCCATGAGCGCGCGCTGCTCCGCGCCGCGGCCCAGGTGCGCGGGGATGACCTCATCAGTGTTGCAGTCGACGATGGTGTGATCAAAGTCGAACACCACCAGAAACGACTGGCGGCCAACGGCTTTGATGTGCGGCATGAGTGGTGAGTAGCGAGTGATGAGTCGGTTCTGGGGCGTGGCGTGTCGCGCGGATAAGCGGTTTTTTTCTTGTTTTTGCTTGTTTTTTTTTTGTTTCTTCGCTTCTGTGGGTAGCACCTGTTGGCGACTTGTTTGTCGTGCGGTGTGTGTGTTTCGCTATTCACAGGTGAGGCGGAGAGGGGAGGGGTCATAATGGCAGTGAGACGATGAAAGGAAGACTACCGTGGGGAGCGGTGTCGGTGTTGGCGTTGGACAGGATACGTGGCGTCGCAGCCATCAAAGGTGTGCGGTGCAAGCCTATCAATGCCTCTCTCTCCAGTGAGGTATTTGTTCTTGTCCTCTCCTCCAATCAGGCGAGTACACATGGTGTTTCTGCTGGTGAGGACGTGGAAGCACGATGGGCGTTGCGCGGGTGTGCCTTGTGCGCTGTTCACATGGGGACAGCAGCATGATGGATTAGCGGTGGTGATGGCACCAGCAGGGTAGCGCGCGTCGCATGCGAGAGATTTATTTCATTTATCTACATTTTTTTTCTTCCTTGTTCGCGTGTGCACTCAAAGACAGCCCACGGGTCGGGAAGGAAAAGGTCGACTCGGCAGCAACAGGTCACCAAGAAAAAAAAAGAAGAAAAAAAAGGTCTTTCTCTGTCATCAAGCCGAATTGTTGAAGTGGAGGAACAGAACACTTGAGAGAGAGCGAGAGAGACGCTACGGAAGTCTTAGCGGCACCAGCACAGTGATCATAACTAGCCTCAGAGGCACCCCATAGTTTGGGAGAGAGCCGAGTCGCTCTCCGTAAGACCTTTCTTTCTCCTCGTCCCTTCCTCGGTGTGTGTGCAGAAGAGAAGGACAGGAGTGGGAGAGACGAGCAAGAAGTGTAGCATCGGGTGTACGGCTGTCCAACGTACGCTACCGCGCGCCGCATCAGAGACTTCGGGAGGGGAGGAGGTGAAAAGAGAGAAAAAGAAAAGGTGCGGGAAGGCCAGACATCACGACGTGAACACATCACTAGAAAGAAGACAAAAAGGAAAAAGGGGTCCGTAGTAGGCGGGCAACACTAAAGGGGGAGGTGACTAAAACAAACAAAAAAACAAAAGAGCGGCAAATGTCACTTCGTCTGGAAGGGCCGATGATCACCGTTCGGTCCAAAAAAAAAAAATCTGGGCAAGTATTGCTGACGATCGCTACGGTAGTTGTGGTCGCTGTTTTGCAAAGACCGAGAGACCAATACACTGGTTGCTGCCGCGGTCAGAAGCGGCAAAAAAAAAAATACTAGTTGCTACCTTGTTTCATTTGCCCGAGAAATGGCTTCGTGCTCAGCGCATCAGTGTCTCGTCGAAGCGACGGAATGGAAAAAGAAGAGAGAGAGAAGAAAAAGAAGGTGGAGGCGCACAGAGGAAGACGAAAGGGAAAAGAAGAAGTGAGAAGAAGAGAAAAAAAGAAAAAAGAAGAAAACCCCTTGCCTTGGGGTTGGTCATGTCAGGCACGCCTAGACAGTAAGCAGACAACAGAGTTGGGCACGCACCAGCGGTGGTGACGGGTCCAACAAAAAAAAAAGAACGAGAATGACGCACAAGAAGTGTGTACGTGGAAAGAAAAAGAAGAAAACCAAAAAAACAACGGTGCGGGAGCCAGGAAGGGCACGAAGAGCTCTAAGGGGTTTGTTGTTGTTTCCGGGGTTGGTTCGAGGCAGCTGAGAGAGGGAAAGAGAAATCTGCGCAGCCCGCTCATCCTGGTAACTGGCTGTAAAGAAGAATAAAGGAACAAAGAAACGCCGAGGCGTGAGTCGAGGTTGTTGGGTCTCCATCACTGCAGGCCTCCAGTGTCACAAACAAATAAAAAAAAGAAAGACGGCAGCGGGACGGTACATCAACACACATGCACACCTCCCTGTCTGGCGCGTCACGGCCCGACCGCAGTGTCCGGGGTCACAGAAAAAAAGAAAGGAAAAACAGCCTGCGCGCTTTGTTGACCTAGGCGTTCTGTGTCTGTGTGCGTGTCTACGGCAGCGGCAGCTTGCCTGCTCTCCCTTATCATAGCGGTCTCGCCTAGTGAGAAAAGAGGGGAATGTGTGCTGCGGCAGCAATATCACACCCTCAACGCGCCTTGACGAGGGTCATCGCGAGGTGCGACCGTAAACACGCTTACCTTGGTGGCGAGCCAGACAGCACGTACCGACGGAGAAAGAGAGAACACCTCCAAGGGTGTCAACGACAACTGAAAAAGAAAAAGGACTGAGGAGGCCGGTCGTCAGCGCATGAAACCAGCTGACGTGCGGGCACGGAAGAGAAAGAAGAGATCCAACATCCAAAAAAAAGAAGAGAGAATGAGAAAGAGAAAGAGCAGAACCAGACAAAAAGATGTTTACGTTCCCGAGTAGCCGCGTGTGGAACAGCCAGCGCACGCACGCGATGTGGCCAGTGAATGATCCTTGTGAAGAAAAATACGTATATTGCGTCGAGGCCACACCGGTCAGCTGCGATGATGACATTTTCATTCTCCCTCTCTCTCCCGTGCTCCGTCCCCTCTTCCACACACGTTTATAGACAAGAATAAGAATAAGAAAACGAAGAAGAATCCCTCGCCGCTTCCGTTTACGGCGGCGCGCGCGCGCACAGTGCCTTGATAAAGACAAGCAAGCACACTTGTTCTTCCCTTCGTCTCCTTGCGAGGGCACGTGAAGGTGAGCATCACAGAGAGCGAAAGGACAAAGGAGAAGAAGACCTGCGGAGACACAGACCACCGACAGCACGTGATGAGGCGTGTGGTGGGCACTCGTGATGCGCAGAGGGGAGGGAGGGCGGCAAGGGCACACGTGTGCCGCTCAGTGGCTTCCTTCCTGTGTGCGTTGATAGTGCATCTGCAGCACGCCGGCGACGCGTGCGAATTTCTGATCACGCGCAGACTGCGCTTGGAGGGCCTCTCTCTCTTCGGGGCTCAAGTCCTCGTCCTCGTCCTCGCCGAGCGTGTAGTGGAGGCCACGGATGTGCGAACTGCGCGTGGCGTGAAGGCGGAGACGTGTCTCCGTTCCCGTCTGGGAGTCATGAGCCGATGGCGCGGGGTAGCTTGCATTCAGTGGTGCTGTGATGTGCGATGAAAGGCACCTCTGAGTGGACGAGTGGCCTCCACGCGTCGGCGTGCGATGGGAGGTGGGGGGCGTCGTGCTCGCCGTGTTGGGCCCACAGGGGTTCGCTAAAACCGCAGCGGTGGCGGGAGTAAGCGGTGTGGCAGGGCCCGGCTCCGCGGTCGCATCCATTCCCACCACCGCCCGCAGCGCCGCGGCTAAGGCAGGGGTCACCGCCCCACGCGGCTCTGACGAGCACACCACCACGGAGCTGTCCCGCTGGTTCGTGTACGTGGTGGAGGCCAACGACGAGAGCGTTGCATCCGCTGAGGACGCGGGCTTGCCCACAACCCACAGTGAGTGAGCGGTGGAGGCCAGTGACGAGCCCGTCTCGGCCAGCTCGTCGCCACCACCACCGCTGTACCACGGTTCGGTCGCGCCGAGCTCAGCGTGCGGCCCCTGTGTGAAGAGAGAGAAGCTGGTACCAGCACGCGCGGTGGTGTCGTCGGATGGCCGATGGCAAGCGGCCGCGGGTGTGACAACATCCTCCTCTTCGTGTGCCACCACAGCGGGTGTCGTGGGTGTTGCCACCGGATCGGGATGGGGTCCACAGAGCTTGCGGAGCGGTGTCAGCTGCTGCGGTGGCAGAGACCCGTTGGAGGTGCGTGCCAGAGAAGCGGCGTGGGCGGGGGGGCTCACGGTGTGCCCAACGACGCGACCGACGGCAGGTGCGCGTTGCCGAGGTGCCGTACCCGACGACCCCACGGCCCGGTGCAGCGTGTTGGTGTGTTGCGACAGCCTGGGTGCCACCGATGCAGAGGCCACCTCATGCGCCGGACGAGTCGCATACGTGTAGCCAAGCACGCCGTGGCCATACGCCGAGGGTGGGGCCGCAGCGCTATCTGCGGTGGACGAGCCCACGCACACAGCAATGGCGCTGCGCGTGTGGGTGTCGGTAGTCTCGCCGGAAGCCGACTCATCGGTTGGATCAGCATCCAGCGTGTCCTCGAGCGCACTGCTCTCTTGAGACGCACGTGCCAGCTGGTCGAACACGCGCTCGTCGACGGCCCTACCGTTGTCCACCACGGCGCGGCGCGGCAGCTGCAGTGGGTTTGGGAAATAAGGACTGCGCTGGTGAGTGTGTGTGGTGTGCGGGTCAGCAGACAGCACACCGCTGTCCGCATCAAGAGTCGCCTGGTCGAACCGTTGTGACGTCTGCTCGCGCGTCTCATCCCGCGCCACCACCACGGACGTGAACGCGGGTGTGTCCTCGCCTCGAGGGGCAACGATGGTGAGTGCCTCCGCTTCATCTTGGTCGGAGAGCGGTGGCGATCGGCGCGTCTCTGCCGGCTTGCTCACCCGGTGCTGTGGACGCCTGGGTCGGAAAACGTAAATGCACAAACTCGCCACGACGGCGATGAGGACCATGGCAATGACAACCCCAAAAAGCGCATTGCGCATCAACGTGCGGCGACTACCCTCGTTGCTCTTCGTCGTGCCCACGCCATGCACGACGGGTGTCGCCGTCGTCGTTGTCGTCGGGGCCTGGCTCGTTGCCGTGCTCAGCGGCGCCATCGTGGTCATTGTGGCGCGCGCAGACTCCGATTCGTCACGTCGACGGAAACAGGGACAGCGACGTCCTGCCAACCTCCTCTCTTGCTTCGGACTTGTGTCGTGTGCAACTCCCGGGCCCGTCACCCCTCCTCTCGCTGTCGCCGCCCGCAACAGAAGGTGTTGTACGAGACCGTGCCGCAAGTCAGAACAAAACGAAGGTGCCTCAACGCTCTTCCCCACCGATAAGGAGAGAGAGAGAGGAGGGAAAAAAAGAAGTCAAAGAAGAGAAGCGCACCCACTCACCGTCACAGACCCTTTTTTGTTTGTTTCGTCTTCCCACGTCGTCCCGACAAGCTTAGTCGTCCGAGAGCGAACGAGGGATGGAAAGCAGGGAGAGGTTGTGTCAGGGCACAACCACGCGCAAGCGGGGGGAGGGAAAAAAAGAGAAGAGAGACGAGAAAAAGGAGGGAAAAAGAGAAAACTCAAAAAGAAAGAGAAAAATGAGACAAACAGCGCTAACAGACAAAACTTGATAATCCCCAAACAAGGAACGCCAAGAAACAGAAAAAAGAAAAGGTCGTGCTGTCCTAACTCGAGAAGCTGGTGACGCGCAAGACTGCCAATGCTGCAGTGGACGGGAGTGACGTGCGTTCTCCTTCGCAGTTCCGCTCACTGTGAAGTCAGAGTATCGTTTGGGTAGAACTACTTTGCACTCGTGTGTATGTATGTGCGTGTGCGTGTGCAAAACTCGCGTGGTGGACGTGGCTGCTCTCTTCTTTATTTGTTTATTTGTTTTTCGATTCCTGTTGAGTCCTCCCACGAAAAGAAAAGAAAGATGAGCGTCGGGGAATGAAAGACTAAACGAAGAAAGAAGAGCTGGGGGACACAAGAGAGGACGGAAGAACAGAGTCGCTCTTCTAAGACTTTGTCCACGTCCGCCGTTGTCAACAGGAAATGTCGAGGTCGGCCCACTGTGCGGCACTGGGTGAGAGCGACGTGTTGTCACTCTTCCTCGGCAGTTCTCTCGGTGTGTGGACAAGCTATTGAAGGGAGATAGAGAGAGAGAGAAGGCCCTTTACGTTAGCAGCTTGGGATGTTCAGTGCACCTGTGTATGTATATGTGTATAGTGGAGAAGCAGGGAGAACAGCAGTAGGTCATCGCACGCGGTGAAGAGTGATGAATACAAGCACCGCGGTCAAAAAAAAAAAAGAAGAAGAAGGGAAAGGGGTCATTTCCAAGAAAAAGAGGCGAGGCGAAAAAGAAGGAGGTTGAGAAGAAGATGTGTGTGTGTGTGAGGTGGGGAGTAGTTGGGGGAGTTGACCCGCCCAATGAGCGTGAACCATGCGCAACGGGGTGATCAGACCAGCGCACCACAGGGGCGGCCAAGAAGGAGAAGAAAAGGGAGGACCAATGACACAGTACACGCAACCCGCCGGGAGTAAATGCTAAGCATGTGCGTGTTGCGGGATAGGTCGGTGTGCTACGGGCACCAGCGACGCCTGTACAAAGGAAGGCGAGAAAGTGAAGAACAGGAATATGAACGATGTGTGCGGGTCACGGCACTCCATTTTTCGTGCCATCCTGTGAGTGCTGTTGTTGTTCTTGTTGTTGCTGCTGTAGTTTTTTCATGCTTGTCGTGCGCTAGATGATGACGTTGATGCAACCACAAAAAAAAAAAGCTGTTCCTCTTCGACGCATGCACGTCACAGTAGCGGTGTGTATGTGTGTGCGTGTGTATGTGTATGGGTGTGTGTGGGGGAGGGGGAACAGATCGATAGTCGCACTGCCGCGGGGGGGGGGCACGCACTTGGACAAGAAAAATGGAAAGAGGGGGGAAGGGTGAAGAAGAAAGCTACATCCTCGCCCCCCCCCCCC